>JANEHU010002687.1:0-15130 GCA_027563435.1 Nasonovia ribisnigri | reverse complement strand
AAATTTAGACAAAATTTCATATTTAAACCAAGAATAATGATTTTTAGTTATTTTTGATATAATTTAAAAATATTATTTGTTGGTATATGAAACTTTTAGAATATATTGTTATATTTTATATACACGCAATGGCATTTTAAAATATAATTTTTTTGAGAAAAATGAATTTAACCAACTAGGTATAGTAAATACTAATGCCTATAATACTAAAATTAATTACTTTATTCACAATAATATCATCAAATACATTTAGACTTAGTAAGATATTATAGACTGACTGGACCGTCTTCGCTCAGAATCGTTTTTCTTATTAAATGATATTATATCATTGGATTAAATTATTAAAATCTAACACAATCCATTACAGTGACCTCACTTGTAACCTACTGTACAGCAGAGCGACATACACTTACCCGCCCTTTTTTTTTTTTTTGTGTCTGTCATCACGTTTTGGGACAGTAAAAGTGCTTATATTTTCTTCAATTGTACCTTTTTCTGATAGGAAAGTGAATCTAGTTGGTACTTTGGGGGGTCAAAAGTCAAAATTTCCCAGTAGATTTCAAGAGCGCCTGGAAAAACAAATGAAAAATTATTGGAAAAACGGGAATTTTTACGGAAAACCAATTTTCGACAAAATCGATTTTGAGTTTTAGTATAACTCTAAAAAAAAATGACCGTAGATACATGAAATTTTGACTGAATGTTTATATTAGCATTTTCTACACACCATAGCATTTTCAAAATATTCTGACTTATTTTGAGCTGTTAACGGACATTTTCAGTTTCCAACTTTTTTAGTTTTTTTTTCTATAAATATCAATAAAATTTTATTTGATGGGTAAAAAATCTTGAAAATTTAATAGTATGCTTCTAATGTATAGTTTCAAAAGCAGATTTTATTAAAAATCCATAGTCACAATTTTGTTTTATAGGTAATCAAAGTTCAAATTTAGACAAAATACGTAAAAATGACGAAAATGTGCAATTTAATTTGAGGAAGAAATTCATAAAAAATTTTCTTTTTAAATCTAAGGTTTGAAAATGTAATACAACATTCCTCATAAGTTCGCCTAATTTTATCAATAAAAAAATGTTTATAAGCAAGTCAAAATAAATTTTTATGCTTTTAAGTTCAAAATTTTACAAGATTAGATATTCACTCGATTCCTCATGTAACGATTTTTTTATTTTGTTGCAATTCAAAAACGAATAACTGTAGATGCATGAAAATTTCACTGAATGTGTATATGAGCATTTTCTATACACCATCTAATTTTGAATATATTTTGACTGTTTTTGAGCTTTTTACGGACCATTTCAATTTTCAATTTTTTTGTTTTTTTTTTTATATAAATACCAATAAATGTTTATTTGTTGGGCCAAAAATAATGAAAATTTAATACAAGGCTCCTGATATATTGTTACAATAGCAATTGAAAAATTTTAAAAATACATAGGCACACATTTTTTTATAATTATTTAAAGTTCGAATTTTGACAAAATTCATCAAAATCTCGAAAATTATCAATCATTGTAACTAAACAATTATAAAATGGTCAGTTTTTATAACTAAGGATTGAAAATTTAAAATAAAGATTCTAATAAATAGTACATACTGTAAACAAAAAAATCTAAAAAAATATATAAACACAGTTATTTTTACAGACATTTTAAGTTCAAATTTGGACGAAATTACATATTAAAATCAAATTTAACGAGTAAAAGTATATATTATAATATTTTTCTAGCATCACTGATAATTTTAGGTTAATAATTAAATAATATGAATAATATTAATTCAACTTAGCAGCTACCGTATAATAACAATATCAATATAATTTAAAATATCCTAGACTGACATACCGTCTCCGCTCAGAATCGTTTTTCTTATACAATGATATTATATCATTTAATTCAAATTTAATACCATCCATTATAGTACAGTGATCTACTTGTAGCCTACTGTACAGCGGAGCGACATCCACTTGACCCCCTTTTTATAGATAATTTTCTTTAAAATTCCAACCATAATTATTATTACCTAAGCTATTGATTACTTCACAATTTATCATCACACTTTATCAAAATTATAATATAAATAACAAAATAATTGACTTACCTTTTTTTGTTCCATCATAATAACGTGTTAAAAATTATATTCTTTAGCCTATAATAGGTATAGGTTATATAATTTTATAAGGATATACTTTAAACTGGACAACAACACTTAACACGTGTGTGAAAAAGCTAGGAACCTATACACGTCAACTTTACAACAATTCAATTTTAAATAACATACAATGATTTTTAATTATAATATTTAATAATATAACTGTGTTATCATATAATATGAACATAACACCATGCCATTCATTTGGCGAATGAACGATAACATCATTAATATACTTTAAAAAATAAACATTACCAAAATACGATTATAGTACAAAAATAGCATGGATAATATTTAATTTAATTAATTGAAGATTTCGTTCCAATAATAGCCATAAAATCAATCAACGCAGAAGGACAACAATACTAAAAATAGCTATTATAAATGCATATTATAATAAGAAAACTTGCTGTACGGTTTTACACTCACAAATATTTATAATAATACGCCAATAGGAACCTGATAAATAAAAACTAAGGTCTAGATTAAGGGGGACAGAGAAACCGCGTATTACGTATATAAATTAATCCAAAATAGGTTTTCAATACAAAAATGTTTAAATGTTAAACGCTTCTACTTTTTAGTCAATTTATAAGTTTAAGTTAAATAGTCCAAGTTTTTGCACTTCTTACACTATGTAACAAATACTAAAGAAATATTCGTAAATATAACAAAACCTATATGAAACTCATTTGAAATTTAAAAGGACGCTAGAGGGATACAGAACTTCATAAAAAAATTTAATAACAAAATATATCCAAATAATATAAGTTATAAGTATAATATTATACCCACCTATAATGTATTACAATCAATTTTTCATACAGCCCCTATTTATTTACTGTATTATTGATATTATTTTAGCTATTACAAGTATGTAAAAATTATGTAATTTATTGTAGCCAATGGCCATATAGTCACCGAGGAATTTGTTTTCAAATAAAAAAAATGTAAAACATTGCAAAAATAGTTTTGCGCAGGAAGGAACCACTCAAGCCGTAATCCAAGCTAAGCAACCAAATTTCACACTATAAAGATGAGAATATTTCTGTTCACCGTTGTTTTTAATTTTTCAATATCACAAACACGAAAAAAAATTTTTATTCTTCAAGAATTCATTATTTTTGAATTTTTCAAACTTGAATAACTTTTTTTAGTTCTGATATCAAAAAAATAAAAACAACGTTGTTTGTAAATATTCTCCTCTTTGTAGTATGATTAATTTGGTTGCCTAAACTTGGATTACAGCTTGAGTGATTCTTCAGTTTGAAGTCCACGGGGCCATGTGGGGGGCTACGTGAAGTTGGCCCCCCCATAAGTATTTTGGTTTTTACGGGCTCCACGAAGGATTGCAAATTTTTTCCCGAGACATGCAATTAATTGCATAAAAATTGCAAAATGTTGATACCAGTTTGAAGTCCGTGAGGCCATGTGGAGGGGCTGCGTGAAGTTGGCCCCCCCATAAGTATTTTGGTTTTTACGGGCCCCACGAAGGATTGCAAATTTTTTCCCGAGACATGCAATTAGTTGCATAAAAATTGCAAAATGTTGATACTAGTTTGAAGTCCGTGAGGCCATGTGGGGGGGCTGCGTGAAGTTGGCCCCCCCATAAGTATTTTGGTTTCTACGGACCCCACGAAGGATTGCAAATTTTTTCCCGAGACATGCAATTAGTTGCATAAAAATTGCAAAATGTTGATACTAGTTTGAAGTCCGTGAGGCCATGTGGGGGGGCTGCGTGAAGTTGGCCCCCCCATAAGTATTTTGGTTTCTACGGACCCCACGAAGGATTGCAAATTTTTTCCCGAGACATGCAATTAATTGCATAAAAATTGCAAAATGTTGATACCGGTTTGAAGTCCATGAGGCCATGTGGGGGGGCCAACTTCACGGACGTACATTTATTATAAGATGCATGTACCTACAGTTCCTTCTGTTGTCATATCGTCTATCAAATATATAAATATATGAGTAGCATGTATATACCTATGCATGTACGCCGCACTCGACGCGAACGAAGTACGGGGAACGCGAATAAGGGTAAAACTCAAATTTTGAAAAAAAAATCATAAAATTTTCGTTAAATAAGAATAATATGAAAGAAAAAAAAAAACGCAAAAAAAATAATTCGATTTTAAGAGTTGATACGGCGCGGTGGTTGGTTAAGTTAAATTATTATATAATAATATATCCTAGCTCGAGTCGACGATGGATGTGACAGAAACGTTCGAATACTTCAACACACAGTGTGTATTACAATATATTATTATTAATATTTAACCACATAAACATTGCTCAATAAATGTAGACAATAAAAGCAATAGCTGTGTATATCAATTATTTGTATTATTTGTATTTCATGCTCATGATTAAATATACAACACCTATACTATGTAGTAGGTAAATATTATATTACAGTTTTACTCTTAGTGTAGCATACAAAATAAACTGCAACAGATTCTAAATAATACAATAACAAAATAGAACTTTATGTATTTAATTAAAGTCTAGCAATTAAATTGTATAATGATATGGCTATATACTATTTGAAATAACTTATATAGGTTCAATTATGAGTATTATATGAAATAAACTAGCCGAGTGCGGATATCGCCGCCGTCGAGTGGGTATTACTATATACAGGCATAAATACATGCGTCGGAAGGTTCCATTTTTTTTCGCGAATTTCGTCTGCTTATCGACGAGGTGGGATCGCCGGCTCAAAAGCCCTCAGCTGACGTCGAATATTGTATAATATCATATTATTATATTATTATTATATATATCAGTATAAACGATTCTCGCAATGCTACAGTATGACCATTATTAATTGATACTGGTCGGTTGGTGGAGTGATGGCGTGCGGGGGACAACTTTAGCGACGCGAAACGCGCCCGTGTTATCTAACGTCATCTTGACGAACGCCCATGCAACACACAACCCAAGCGCACAGAAAAACATATTTTTTTTTAAATCATTTGGATGCGAGTACTCAAAGGTGTATTCGTAACTAATGTCAAACGGTTTGTTAGGATTTAACAATATTATACATATACCTATTTATTCATTTACGCTATATCAATAAAATATTTATTTTTACCTACCTACTTCAAAATACATGGTCAATGTAATGAAATGTAAAAAAGCGTTTAAATAGTAATAACAGTATTATAAACAGTATTTATTAGGCTTACGGAATTCATAATGCTATAATATTATGTAACTTTGTAATGTTAGTTAAAATTATTTAACCTTTTTATGTGTCTGGTTAGTATTTAACTGCCTATTAATATCATAAAATGAATTTTTATTGATGTCTGTTTGTTTAACTTTTAAAATATACTTGATATAGATTTCATTGTATTCACAATCCTATACTGTTATTGTATTTATTTGTTTTTATATATTAACTAGCTGAACCCGTGCACTTCGTTGCCCTTAAAAATTGGCAACTTTTAAAAAAATTATGATTATTCAACTCCCATTGGGTATATAACTCGCTGCAGTAAGTGCAACTTATAGCCACCCTGGTAAGCAATCCGACTACGTCGGATCACGGACAAAGTTCAATAACTCGATTTGAAGAATGAATGGCAATCAATAATAAATAAATACTAATTTCTGCTGTTGACTGTAACCAATGGCAACTATTTATAAAATAAATAAAATAAAATATCGAATTTCCATCGTGAACCTCAAGATCCCTGTTTGAGCATCTATTTAAAATGTGAATTTTGGCAAATCCTTTCTTATTGCATGGTGAAAATATGAGAAGAACTTCTAGTCAAAATTTCAAGTCCGTACGTTGCGTAGTTTTTGAGATACAGCGATCAGTGAGTGAGTGGTATTTGGATTTTATATATATAGATTATATGTTATGCTATGATATTATATATTATGGAACTTTTTTAATTTGTTTTTACTTTTATTAATATAATATGTTTTTATTGTTGTGTCTTTGTCAATAATCAGAACGAATAAATTTTAAAAATCTGTTAGTATAATTATTATTATAGTTGAGATTGTGTTCATAATCATATGCTATGGTTGTATTGATTTAAAATACATATATTTTGTATCTTTTTACATTTTATTTTTTACTGTGTAACAGTATTTAATCACCAATTGTTGTTATTATAATTATTTGTAAGTGTAATATAATATAATATGTTTTTACTATTATGTTTATGCCAATAACTTTTATTAATAATCTAAATATCTGTAAATATAATATTAGTATTCACAAATTATTATTGATTTATTTTACACATATTATTATGCAACTTTTACATTTGTTTTTACTTTGTAACGTATAGTTAACTATTTTTAATATTTTATTAAGACGTTTTTACCATTATGTATATATCAATAACTTTCAAATGCAATTTGCTATTTATGTCTATTATTATTAATTGGATTGTATTTGGATACTGTGATTGCATTTGTTTTTATGAATTTGTGATATTATGCAAGTTTACATTAATAGTTGTTTACTTTTTAACATTTTATTGTAAGTATCATCATCATCAAATATAGAATATGTTTTTATTATGTCTACATAAATTACTATTAAACACAATTTGTTATTTATGTCCGTATATATGAATAACTTTAAATAATAGACTAAATATCTGTTAGTAGATTTTTATTGTTTTTACTGTCATACGTAACCTTTTCATTGTATCATCACTTTTTTACTTTTTAAAGTTTGGTTAACTATCTACCTATTATACTACTATTTAACACAATTCAATTTTAATTTACCTATCATCACTGTGAATTTCTGGTAATTTGTAAATAATTTGTAACGTCTATATAAGAATAAAAATATATTGCAAGTCAACTCATGACTTATATTTTTTCAATTACAATTATCAATAGGTAAAAATACCATAAAAAAGGCTGTGTATATTATGCATACCATGTCTGTGAGGAGAACTGTTAAACCCAATTGCCTAACCCAATATTGGTTGGTCTATTAATAATATGTTTTGGATATACTTTGTCTGTATTAAACACAAATAGTTAAACAGTATTGTAAGGGAATTATGTTGACGGTAAAAGTACATTTTTAAATACTGGCTTACATCAGACCCCTCAAAATGTTACACCTAACACATAGGCTACTAATATTATTATATCATAACAATGTGTTAACCATGATTATTATATTAGGATAGGTATGAAAAAAAAAAAACAAGACATGAAAAAAAAAGTTTTTATTCATCTGAAAAATTTTAAAGAAAAAAAATATTGTTATAATAATTGCATTAAAAAAAATTATCCGATTGACAACTTACAGTGGTTATATTTTTAAATTTCCCATCACCGTCACCGTCGATTTATAGGATTCATCCGACATCTACAATTTATATAATTCATATCATACGATTAGCATTTAAAACAATACATACATTAAACATGGCATTAAAAGGAATTAATTCTCCAATTCACAACTTACAGTGGTCTCTCCAATACCACAGGTGGGGTGGTCCACTTTCATTCATGTCCTACAATTTTGTATTTATTTAGCACTATTAGGATTATTTTTAAATATTTACTTACGGATGACTCGGTGGTGGCGGGAGGAACCGGGTGGGGAGTACAAATTTGTTCGACGTCCGGCATTGACCTCCTCGACCTTTCGGAAAGACTCCGCGGCGGCCTTGTCACTAGGGACATCTGCCTACCACGGCCAGATGTCACACTAGGGCGTCTCCTAGGTGTGTGGGGGGCTATAAAAATAACAAACATTATTAATTTAATTTTTATTTTATTATTAATTATATTTTTATTTTTATAATATGTACACACTCACCGAGGCATTGCCGGATCGTATGGCCGGTGCGGTTGCATCGATAACATCCTGAAACACATGTAGGCGTTAGTTAAAAGTAAACATTTAAATGTACCTATCGCCTATGTACTTACGACGTTTTGGCGCCTTTTGCGGCGGCGGATCGAGCGCCGCGTTGGTGGTCTTGGCCGGCGGTGCCGCGGATGCTGCAGCCGGAACGCCGGGTACAGCGCCAAGGTGCAGGGTGTGCACCGCCCCATTGATGGTAAAATTAGTGATGGTGACACCCGCCATTCCGGTATTATCGGTCATGGCCTTATTCATTCTAAAAAGTAAAAAAAAGAAACATTTAGAGGATGTCAGCGCAATATATTTGTTTTTTCTCTCTGACCTGTGTAACGTAGTCATAGTATAAATATTTAACTACTTTGCCGGAAAGCGTGAGCAGGTGCTTACAAAAAACTAAGCCCCCTAACTCCTAAGTTTAAATATTAGCTCATGAATACGATCCGCATTGGACGTGTTCAAAAACAATCTAATGTTTTAAAAAGCAACAAATTAAATTAATAATACAAAATATACTCACGTGTTGTCCGTTGTTTTTAAATTTAAAATTTAACACAGTGGTCAGTGACGAACGGCAGTCGGATGTTTAAGAACGGTTTGTCGGACGTCTGCGCAGTTCAATGTCTTGGAACGGCGACAATAACAAGAGTCAAGGCAGGTAACCCATGCGGGTAACAAAATCGTACGGCTGATTAATTAATTATATCGATATTTAATATTTTTAATATTCATTCGAACACGGCATTACACCATAATCTTTTCACCATCGTTCTTTTTTTCATTTTTGCAAAATTTTTTCACATGGTCATAATAATGTCATGGGACCATCACTTAAATTTATTGAGATACACGCAAACATTGGTTTTCAAACATTCCCGCCTTCAACATAATACCGCCAAAGCGGTAGGCCTTATCACCGACCGTTTATCGTCGATCAACTCGCTATCAGCGGATAACTTACAGTTGTTAGTAGGTGCGACTTTTAACAAACAGACCCCGCGTAACGTATCCCGCGATTACACGATACGGTAAACCTTGGGTCTAACATCATGTTGGTGCGCGGAAACGTTTTCGTGTTTTTCGGAAGTTCATAGGGAAACAGAACCACAATCCGCTGATCGAGTTTCGCTTCTATATCGCTCAACTCTACTACAAAGCTCACGACGACAAAAACTATTAACGTGGCCGCTCAAAATTCACATAATTTTTCCAATATATAATACGCATGGAAATGTTTAATGTTTTTGTAGATCGTATTGATTAATATAACATTATATGGGTTTGCTTATTACGTAGGTACCTAAAGTTTATTTAATGTATCATAACATAAAAATATACATATATAATAGGTATTGTCCACGATTCAACCTGATGTTGTGACCTGTTCGTCGCACATTGTCCGCTATCCGACAAAGTCGAATAGCCTACCCTTATTAGTTATTACTACGGCGAACGTCATTCGAGGTGACTGACCTGCTAGACACTCAAAAAAAGACGGCAGCTATATGATTTCCCCGAATTTTTAAAAATTTTTTCACGTAATTTATCACTTAATTTTGCGTTTTCGGTGACAGTTATGAACGCTGTCCACGATTCGACGCAGTCGGATTGCATACCTGACGACGTGACCTGGCCTTCGCACATTGTCTACCATTGCCTACCATTATTACTTCGGCGAACGTCATTCGAGGTGACTGACCTGCTAGACACCCAAAAAAACGTAGTCGAATTGCCTATCCACGGGCATAACTACCGTCCATCTAATGACTGACTTGCTAGACGCCCAAAACTTCACGGCGGCTATACGATTAGCATGGCCGCCCGAAATTCCACGTAATTTATAAATTAATTTTGCGTTTTCGGTGACAATAATGAACGCTGTCCGCGATTCAACGCAGTCGGATTGCATACCTGACGACGTGACCCGGCTGTCGCACATTGTCAGCTATCCGAAAAAGTCGGATTGCCTATCCACGGACATAACTACCGTCCATCGAATGACTGACTTGCTAGACACCCAAAAAGACGTAGTCGGATTGCCTATCCACGGACATAACTACCCTCCATCGAATGACTGACTTGCTAGACCCTTAAAACATCACGGTGCATATACGATTAGCATGGCCGCCCGAAATTTTCGAATATTTCCACGTAATTTATAAATTAATTTTGCGTTTTCGGTGACAATAATGAACGCTGTCCGCGATTCAACGCAGTCGGATTGCATACCTGACGACGTGACCTGGCCGTCGCACATTGTCCGCTATCCGACGAAGTCGGATTGCCTATCCACGGACATAACTACTGTCCATCGAATAACTGACTTGCTAGACACCCAAAACTTCACAGCGGCTATAAGATTAGCATGGCCGCCCGAAATTTTCAAATTTTTTTTTTTCATTTCCGACCATAGCAAACAACTTCGTCCGCGATTCGACGCAGTCGGATTGCCTATCCACGGAGACAACTACATTCCATCGAGTGACTGACCTGCTAGACCCCAAAAAAATCACGGCGGCTATAATTTATGACACCGTCCGAAGGTTACGTGATTTGGCGTTGGCTAATCCACCATTCCTTACAAAATTCCATTATCCTTATCAAAAATCCATTATCCTTATCTTGAATCCACTATCCTTATCACAAATCCACTATTCTTATTATAAATCCAATATCCTTAACACTAATTGTTATCACAAATCCACCTTCCTTATCACTTTTCAATTTTACATACCCCTTTTCTAATCACGAATTCTTATCACTATCTCACCATCGATAGCCTTATCACCCATACACCGTGTCGGCTCGAGTCGACGACTGGACCACAAGACCACTATGGCGTCCGACATGGACAACACTCCTCGCCAACTCCGGGGGGTCTGGGGGTAAGGTTAGGTTAGGCGATTTTGGCCACGGCAATTAACAACGTATGACTACATTCAACGTCATTTGAGGTGACTGACTTGCTAGAAACATAAACACGACATACAGATTTATGATTTTCCTTTCGAAAGAAAGTCTGGACCGTATCAACTGTAGAGCACATCCTCGGGCATGAGAAATGATCGGACCCTCATACCCAAATTTCAAAAGTCACCGAAAGATACCGCCAAAAAGCATAGCCTTATCACTCATCCACAATCCTTATCACGCATCCACTTTCCTTATCACGCATCCACTATTCTAATCTCCCATCCTCTATTCTTATCACACATCCACTTTCCTTATCACTCATCCACTATTCTCATCAGCAATCCACATTTTGGACCAATATTTTAGGCAAATCGGTTTCCACTGGAAGTAACACTGGGGGGTCTGGGGGTCTCCCCCAGCGACGCTCGGAGAGCTAGTCCTTATATATAAAACAGAAACCCGTGTGGCGCCTCCCGTGTCAAAAATTTGTACGCTATAGTCAACCCGCCAATGAGAAAATTAGATTTTTTTCCGTCCCGGCCACAACGCGTTATCATCGCCGTCTCTCTTATCACTCTTTGTTATTATACGATTTTTTTCAGATTTTCAAATAAATTCGAGTTTTACGCCCCGGGGGAGGCTCGGGGGGCCCCGGTCGGACCTTATTCGCGTTCCCCGGGAGATTTAACCGCCACGCGTCTACGCGCTTTATTCGTCTCGACCCTTTCTCGGCGGAGATCGCGCGCGCACCGCCCGCCGCCGAAGCGCGCCGTCTGGCCGTTTTTTTTCCGAAAAGTCGACTTTTAACCCACTTTTAAACGTCTCATATCCCCGCTCGCCGCGTATTCGGAATCCCCGCTAAATTTACCGTCGGCGCGCCGCCCCACTTCGATCCCGGCGAGTGCCGCGGGCGAGTAAAACCGACGACAGTAGACCGCGGTGTCGTCATTACTATATTACTACTATATATAATATATATGCCGTATATACGCGTAGACGTTTTGGATTTTTTTCCCGTAAATCGCGTTCTCTTCGGGAGAACGCGGCGGAGGACGTCGTCCGCCGTCCGACGCGGCAGGCCGCCCGACCCGGGCGGACGACGGCGTAGCGTTCGCGATTCGCCTGGGCGGCGAGACGCCTTAAGAGGCAGAGATTTCACACCAGTTCTCAACTCGATAGGTAGGTGGGTAGGATTAGGGCGTTAGGCAGGTTACCCGGCGGTGGAGCGTTCGATACCAGCCGCGGCGGATTGTTGTGTATATTTGCGGCGGCCTGGTTAGTTCGAAATTCTTTTTTCTCGATTTTTTTTTTTTTTTATTACGATTCTAAAAGTTTTTATTTATACAAATAAAATATTGTTACTATGATTTAAAAAAAAACACTCGACTTATATTTTTAAATATTCATTTGTTTGTTGTTTTTATATCTTAATGGTTAAATGTTTTTGATATTAATGTTACATAATTAATGCATACAAATACTGCTACAGATTCTAAATAATACAATATTAATAAACAAAATAGAACTTTATGTACCTACCTATTTAATTAAAGTCTGAAAATTAAATTGTATAATGATACTATAGGTAGAGTATTATATGGAACAAACTATTTATTTTAAATAATAAATTAGGTAACACTTGATTTTATTATCTACACCTATACTGTTTAACATGGGCTGGATTATATGGGATAGTTCTATAATATATATATACTTGAATAGACGATACTAATATAACCTGCTGCAGATACTATATAATACAATAATTAAATTCTGGCAGTTAAATTTTATAATGATATTGCTATACTATTTGATGAACTATGTTTATATATAATTAACAATATATAATTATTGGTCGATATGACTATACTATAGGTAGATAGGTTTTATTCATCCTGAGCATAAAATCAATTTAATTAATAGACGATTGATAAATAACTATATATAATTGATATCCAAAGCTATTTGTCAACGCATCTAAGTCAGACAAGGGCTCGATTATGTGGTTAGATAGTAATAAATATATAACATACTATATGTAGTAGGTACTTGATATATTAAAGTTTATATAAATTTAGTGTAGCATACAATTTATGTAACTATATTTAATTAAAGTCTGAAAATTAAATTGTATAATGATACTATTTGATATAACTATTATATAGGTAGAGTATTATATGGAAAAAACTATTTATTTTAAATAATAAATTAGGTAACACTTGATTTTATTATCTACACCTATACTGTTTAACATGGGCTGGATTATATAGGATTGTTGTTCTATAATATATATACTCAAATAGACGATAGTAATATAACACACCTACAAGTATACTCTATGTAGTACTAAATAATATATTACAGTTCTTAGGTGAGATGGTTGTTTGAGGTAATGTAATTTGGTAATTTAAATTTTATGTATGATACAAAACTGCTGCAGATACTATATAATACAATAATAATAATTTATTATAAACTAATAAATCTTCATGTATTTAATTAAATTCTGGCAATTAAATTTTATAATGATATTGCTATACTATTTGATGAACTAGGTTTATACTATGACTATACTATAGGTAGATAGGTTTTATTCATCGTGAGCATAAAATCAAGTTAATTAACGATACCTATTTAATTAAAGTCTGAAAATTAAATTGTATAATGATAATAATATGTGTCTATATACTATTTGATATAACTCATATAGGTAGAGTATTATATGGAACAAACTATTTATTTTAAATAATAAATTTACCAACGGCGCCCGCCCCTACATCGTTCCCGGCGAGTGCCTCGGGCGAGTAAAATCGACGAAAAGAGCCGCCGTGGCGTCGTTATTACTATATATACAGGCCCCGTATATATGCGTAGAAATTTCCGATTTTTTTCCCGTAAATCGCGTTTTCTTCGTGAGAACGCGCTGGAGAACGTCGTCCCCCGTCCGACGCGGTAGACCGCCCTACCCCCGGGAGTCCGCGGCGGACGACGTCGTAGCGTTCGCGATTCTCCTCGGCGGCGGCGAGACGCTTTAAGAGGCATTGATTTCACTCCGATTCTCATCTCGGCAGCTAGGTAGGTAGGATTAGGGCGTTAGGCAGGTTACCCTAAGGTGGTAATGACGTACTGTGTATACTGAACGCAACGTGAGTTATAGTACATTATTATATATAACTATTACTTTTATGGTCGATATTACCGCAATCATTAACATTGTCCGCTATCCGACGCAGTGATATTTCAATATACTACAGTTTTCAGGTGATTTAATAAGTTAATTAGTACAAATACTGCTATAGATATGTATAAATATAAAATAAGTAAAGTTATTATTATATGACATAATTTTGATATTACTTATGATTAGGGCTCGGATTTTGTAGCAAATGCTTCTTTTGATGTGAGTGTGATAGAAAGATAATTCTTACATATAAATACGTTTTGAATCGTTCTGATTTCAATGAAGTAAACTTTATTTTGCTTTTTTTTGCTTTTTTCCACAAAATGTGCTTTTTTTGCTTTTTTCCGTATTTGGTTATTTTTTCTTAATTTTTACATAATTTTATTGAAAATTTAACATATTTCTATGTGTATTATACTTGGACTATATTATTATTGCCAGAAATTATAAAACCAGTGAAAAACCCAGTAATAAGCGGATGACTGATAAAACAACTATCGTTATTGTGCCGAAATTTTAGTTTTATCTACGCAATTTAATGACCTTTATTACAGTTGTATTTACGACTTATGGAAAGGGAACATTATCTGAATTATATCTGCGTATTTTTATAGCAAGTTCAAATACTTTAGTTGAACGGTCAATATCAATCAGTGAGGTATAGTTTTCTAAATAATTTCTCTTCGTATAATCATCAAAATGCCAAAAGTTGAAAATAACAATTTAAAATTAAAAAAAATCGTAAGAGATATTTAGGTGAACCTTTGGCAAAAAATATAGCTACTGTGTTAGAAGCAAAACACAAGTTAGAGGAAGCTGATGGTGAAGTAGCGAAATTGATTTTAGAAAAGTGCAATCGTGTTTTTTCAAAGAATAATGGATGGCTAGAACTTCAAAAAATCAATAGCATTCATAATGGCACTGCACTAAACATTAATGTGGAACAGTATAATTTAAATGATTTAGTTTATATGAAATATGCACCAATTACATCAGTTGATGT
>JANEHU010002686.1:0-22736 GCA_027563435.1 Nasonovia ribisnigri | reverse complement strand
TGGTGCCTTCCTCACCTCAAAGAAAACTTACGAAGCACTTAGAACATTTTCTAAACAAGTACTTACCAACCGTCCTGATCGATAAAATGAATATAAGGTCGTGAACCCACTAGGGTCAGGACGCAACCACCGTCACACGACGGATGGTGTCGCACTCGGGGTGCCTTGAATGAGTGCGTACGGCGTAAGAGGCAGAAGCGGTGAGGCACGCTCGAGCGCGTCCTGACCCGGGGCGCTCTCATACGTCTGGGACGAGGAGTTCGGCCCTGCTGCGGGGGCCGTCCAGAATTCCGCATCAGTACTCCCTGCTTGTCGTAAGAGGCGACTAAAAGGGATCTGGCCAAGACGGGCCGGCGCCTGGGGCGCGGACGCTCCGAAACCTCCGGGGACTAGGGCGTTGAGAGGCTCTGACCGCGACCTCATGAAGAGCGGGTCGGTCACTTGGCTTAACCACCTGGTGACGCCGTCGTGGCGAGGACCGAGGTTCTGACCGCGACCTCGAGAAGAGCGGGTCGGTCACTGGGCTTAACCGCCTGGTGACACCTCTGGGAGGCGTAGAAAGGGCCCACCGTGAGCCCGTGGTACACGGCCCAAATCTCGGTAGGACCAAAAGCTGAGGCAAGATGCCGACGAAGCTTCGTCCGAGCATCTCACCAATGATGTGCTTACCTAGCGGGAAGCGAGATAGGTACTTCGGGATGTGAGGGGGCCCCTCGGTGTTGAGAGATTAGCACCGAGCCCTCACACGTCGACCACGGTCGGACACTGCCCGCGGTCGACGGCGGTTTGGTTTCGGAGTGGCAGTTTGCAGGAGCATACTATGTGGTAATAGGCCGCACGCTTGGCCAGGGGAAGGCGGCCGAGTGACGGGACCCGGCGGACCCGTCCGGTGACAGCTGGCTGGGAAAGCATGGTCCCTCCTTAGCGCTCACCCAGCTTATCGTTGGGGCTATATACAACGAAGGTTGTCCGTGACCAGAAACGGAAAGCAATGTGGGTAGGTTGCGGCCTCACCAGGGCGGCGAAAGGTTCCTGTAAGCCCTAGCCAGATGGTACGGACGCACTCTCTCCCGACTTCGGTGGGAACGTAGGTGCGCCCGGTGCTCGTGGTCCTCAGACGACGTGCGGTCGTCTGTCTGTCGACTACGAACACGTCAGTCATGATTCGTCATGCAGTGTTACGGGTCGGCGGGCGGCGATCGTAAGTCCTCCGCGGCTCTTGACTAGCACCCAGTGCTAATATAAGGTCCGCGGTTGTAGCCGAAAGGCAAAAACCCGGGAGTAGTGTCCCTATCTACTAGGACCGCCACAACAGTCGTGGCATAAAGTCGTGTGTTGACCCAGTTCAGCGTCGCTCCGAGGGGCGCCCTCTAGCGGGATATTCGGCAGGAGCTGTATCTTGGTGATTTTGCAGTCGTTTTTTGTGTTTTGAGTTCATAAAGGTGCTTAAATAGTGCGTGTACAGACTGGTGTCGCTTTTGAGTCGGTCTGATAAAAACCCTCCCTGCGGGGACGCGGTAAGTGTCTCACCATAAGGTTTGCACGGCCGCCCGACGGTATTGCCGAACGTTTTCGGCGAAGATTGTCGCCCTCGTGACCAGGCGCCAAGAGCCTGACGACGTAAGTTCGGCCATTACATAATAATTATATTATTAAGCTGTGTTCCCACGAAGTGGCTGGTATAGGTAGTATACCCCCACTCTGAATTTCAAGTGGCGATAGCTTTGTGTGTATTCACCTCAGAGTCCCCGGACCTAGGGGGAACTTGTATTTAGGGCGCACGGCTTCGTTTCCCACCATCGGGAACAAAGCCCCCACCCCCCCCCCATTTTGAGTTAAGTATAACTCGGCGGGATTTAGTCGTAGAGACCCCGGACCACCGGGTAACCTTCACCCTTGAGCATTAGAACAATATCCGACCTGAAGGGACAGGGGCACCTCCCCCCCATTTTGGTTTTTGGGTTTTTGCAGTGATATTGTCTTAGGAGGTCAGTAGGACCCTACCCACCGCGGGGAAACGCGGGGTTTAAGTTCCCCCCCCTCCAGGAGAGGAATATGTCCGACGTCCAAGGGGACCCCCCTGGCACGGGTGAGGAGTTTATGGACGTGGTTCCACCCACTCAGGGCACGAGTCTCCAGCGATCGCCACTATCCCAAGGTGCTTCCCCCGTCGCGAAGAAGACCAAGTCGTCGCCGGACCCGGCACCTGTGGCCAGAGACGCAATAAAGTGGATCCGGCACACTCTAGAGGAGCAATCCACCAAGAGGTCGCCCATGACAGTGGACCTCCAAAGGAACACGTTCGACATGCTGACAAGACTGGACACTGCGGTTTATGACCTCGTCATCAGCAACCTCCAGCTGAAGAGTCAGCTCGAGGAGTCGAGGAGGTCGTCGGAGATCAGCGTGGCGGCGGCTGTTGTGCAGTTCGGCGCGGAGCTCCGTTTGCGCGAGGCTGCGCATGATCAGACGCTCGAGGCTGTCGTGGCAAGATACGCAGAGAAAGAGGCGTCAAGGGCCACGGAGCAGATGGGCGAGGCGCATCAGATTAAGACCGTGGAGCCAGAAGAACCGGCGTCTTACGCCAAGGCTGTCAGAGTCTCGAGGCCTGAGAAGACAAAGGAACAGAGGAGCGCCGATAGGTCGAGATCCAGGCTGGCTCGAAGAACAAAGCTGCTAGGCGAGCAAAAGAAAGAGGAGCACATACCATCCTACATGCTGCAAGAGTGCTCGGGAAAATCGATGGCGGCGGTACGGGACCTTGTATTAGGACAAGTAGTGGCAAAGAACGTGAAACCCAAGTGCCAGATGGTAACCACAAAAACGGGGAAAGTAATTTTGAAGCCCGTAAACAAAGAGACCGCTGACGCACTTAAGCACCTCTCGAAGTGTTCAACTCTGGTCAAGGAGGACAGCCTCAAATGGCCGCGCGTCCTTGTGCGCGGAGTCGCCTCTGATGCGTCCATCGACAGGGCACAGAGGGACATCCTTGGTCAAAACGAAGAACTGGGCATTTCCGCTGACATCGAGGAGACAATTTTAAAGCCAGTATTTAAGAGCGGCCCCAGAGACAGGGACATCACAAATTGGGTTATGGAGGTGAACCCGAAATATTACAATAAGTTCGAGGACACCACGATTTACCTTGGTTTTATGCGGTGCCGCGTAACTGCATATGAGGAGGTCACCCAGTGCCATAAATGCCTCAGGTATGGTCACCCAGCGGCCAAATGCCTGGAGAAGGATGGGGTGTGTGCGCACTGCAGCCGGAAGGGGCATAAGGCGGCCGAATGCCCAGCGGCGGAGGCTGACCCTACATGCGCAAATTGTCGGGGGAAACACAGCGCAAGGGACAGGACGTGCTCACAGAGGACATCGTACCTGATGAACCAGGTCAGGAGGACCGACTACGGGGTTACGCAATGAGCGTCTCCTCCCTCAAGATTGTGCAGCTGAACATGGGCCGAGCTGCTGCGGTCAGTGATCAGCTGCTGTCTTACTGTCAAGACACGGGCGTGGACATTGCCCTCGTGCAGGAGCCGTACACCAACAGAGGCAGGCTCACTGGTTTCGAGGTGGCTCCAATTAGGTGTTACCTCTCCATGGGTACACGCCGCAGGGGCGGTCCGCAACACATCGATCATGGGGCGGCAATAATCGTTTTCAACCCGGAGCTGGTGGTTGTTGCCAGAGATGTGGGTACAACGGAGAATTTCGTGTCTGTGGACCTAGATTGTAGTACCGAGGGCACTGTTACGCTCATTAGTGGTTATTTCAAATACAGGACGCCTACAGCTGTCCATGTGACCGCGTTAGGACAATTGTACCAGTCAGCCAGCGCAGATGTCCTGATCGCGCTCGACGCTAACGCCTTCTCGACCAGATGGTTCAGTAGGATAAATGATAGGCGCGGGGAAGTCCTCACGACGTGGCTGGATGCTCATGGTCTAAGCACCGCAAATAGGCGAAGTCCTCACACCACCTTTAATGGCCCACGGGGGCGCACAAATATTGACGTCACGGTATGTGGCGGCCGAACCCACGAGAGGCTCAAAGACTGGGAGGTGATACCTGGAATCACGTCCAGCGACCATCAAGCCATCGTCTATGGGCTAGAGGTACAAACGAGGGTCTTCGTGCATCGGGCGAGCCGGTTCAACCTTGAGGAGAAGAACTATGCCACCTTCAAACTCGATTTCCTGGCAAGATCCATGAGGAGAGAAGAGACCACAGATCTGGAGGGCATGGCCAAGGAGGTGCTCGAGGATATCACTGGGGCGGCCACGGCGCACGCACCCCGAAGGTCGGCAAAGAGGAAAGTACGTCCACCATGGTGGTCGCCGGATCTGACCAAGGCAAGGAGGGAAGTCCGAGCGGCGGCAAGGCAGATCAGTGTCCACGGGGACAGAGCTGAATTCAATGTGAAAAGGAACGCATACACGGCACTCCTGCGGAAAAGCAAAATCAAAACGTGGAGGAGCTTCTGTACTCTGGAAGGGAAGCAGCCATGGGGTAAGCTTTACCGATGGCTGAGAAAGGGTGGCAGGCCTCCACCTGCAATTGTTCTCTTGAGACATTGTGTCGTGACATTGATGAATCGGTGGACACTTTACTCAACGAGCTGATCCCAAATGACCCTCAGCATCAAACGGACAGACGGCTGACGTCGGAAGCAAACGACCTGATCCAAGTCACGGATGCCGAGCTAAGGAACATGGCGTGGTCCATAGCGCCAAACAGGGCCCCAGGCAATGACGGAATAACAGGTAAAATGATTCGCGTTTTGTGGCCGCATCTCGCACCGAGAATGTTGGAGATTGTTAACAAATGCCTGAGAGCCGCGAAATTTCCTAACAGCTGGAAGGAAGCACAGGTGGTACCGATCCTCAAGGGCCAAGATAGAGATGTGAGGCTACCAAAGTCATATAGGCCGGTAAGTTTGCTGCCGGTTCTAGGTAAGATTATCGAGAAAGCGATAAATCTGAGGCTGAGGGAGCAGACGGTTAATAATCTGACGGGTATGCAGTTCGGATTCACCCAGGGCAGGTCGACGACAGATGCGATCCGGAACTTGCTGACCTGGAGTGACCTTAGACCGGAACCACACGTGATCACTGTGCTCCTTGATATAACGGGAGCATTCGACAACCTGGAGTGGCAGGCCCTCCAACGAGATCTAACCAGCCTGGGCGTTGGGCCACACTTAAGAGCCCTCATCGCGGATTACCTCTGTGGCCGAACGGCAACCATGTGCATTGGCGGAGTCGCGAAGACCGTTCGGGTCACGAAGGGTTGCCCGCAAGGCTCAATCCTTGGACCCGCGCTCTGGAACGTTACCATGGAGGCACTACTGAGAACGGCATTCCCGGAGTTCGTCACGATTCAGGCATATGCAGATGATATCGCAATTTCGGTAGCCGCCAACAACAGGCGCACCTTAATTGACCGAACGCAGGAAGCACTATTGCCGGTCCTTGCATGGGCAGCCGAAAGAGGCTTAAAATTCTCTGCCCAGAAATCAGTGGCAATGATGACGAAAGGCTCACTTACTCCCGGCTTCACCCTAGCCTTCGGTGTTGATAGAATAGCCACAGTGGAGAAAGCGAAGTATCTAGGGATCTGGATTGACCAAAAGCGGTCATACACCCACCATGTAGAGTCTCTGGAAGGTTCCACGGAGACGCTGTTTTCCCGCCTGAGGGGTACTCTTGGTGCTGGATGGGGCATCAAAAGGGAAAATCTCCTCATACTATATCGAGGGGTATTTCTCCCAAAAGTGGCATATGGTGCGACGGTTTGGGCACACAGAACAGTCTCAAAACAGATCATCAAAAAACTGGGTTCCATCCAAAGAAAACCCCTTCTGGGTATCACCGGGGCATACAATACGACATCCACGGACGCACTGCAGGTGCTGGCAGGTGTCCCCCCTCTCGATTTGGGGATCCGCTGGATAGCGACAAGGGCAGAGGCCGATGCACTTCCGCACCTGATTCGACAGGAAACCCTGGACAGCGCAAAATGTGATTTGCTTGACGAGTGGCAAAGCAGATGGGCTGCCACCAAGAACTCAGGTGGTACAGACCAAGGATGAAATCAAAGCACCGCGGCGCTGCCACGCGTCACGGTGCTAACTTATTCCAACACAATGTCAGTCAATAATGAGCCTCGGATAGCCCCCGGATCCCAAACAGTGGCCGGGGGCAACCGTGTTGGAGCGGAACTAGCTGGTGTCGAAGACCCGGCGACTCCCGCGTTCAGCTGTCTGTTTTGCGATAGAACGTTTACCACCAAGATAGGTGTCGGTGTCCATACTAGTAGTGCCCACAGGGCCGGTGCCAATGACCAAATCCAGGTTGCGAGTAGTAAAGCTCGCTGGCCTGCTGAGGAGAGGAGAATCTTTGCCTTAGCCGAGGCCAAGCTCGTCTTCGGTGGTGTGCCGTCAAACGGAATCAACCGTGAGCTCATGCTCAAGCATCAGGGCCGTACCCATGAATCGATTAAGGGACGGCGGAGACAGCAAGATCACCGCGACATGGTCGCGGCGTTCTTAGCTGGTTTACAAGGAAACCTGAATGCTCCCGAAGCTGTAAGGGAAATGACGGCAGCGGAGACAAGCCTGGTCGAGGCAGAGCAGGGTGGCCATGATGGCGTCGAGGACGCAGATGACCGAGCCGGTACATTAGACGGCTTGAGCGCAGCGCAGAGCGCGTCGCAAAAGGCGGTGGAATTGCTAACCACCGTGACCGGTCATGGAGCACAGAAGCTTCTTACTGCGGCACAACGTCTAGCCGAGGATTCTCTGGACCCGTGCCACGCAATAGCGGCGTGGTATTTAGAGTACGGCAAAAACTCCCGAGCCAGTAGAGTTCGAAAACCGGGAGGGCGACAGGCGGCGGGCACCATCCCCGCCGCCAATGGGCATAGCGAGAGACGCAGGCCCGCGACCACGAAAGCGTTGAAAGCGGTAAGTTATAGAAGGAACGTCTCGGATTGGCGAATGGATCCGGATTCCGTAGCAGACCGTGTTCTTACGGTGTTTGACCCGAAGGCCAGCATGCCTCGGGCAAATGAGATGTTTAAATACTGGGTGCCCATCATACAGGGCAATGATGAATCTCAACCCCAGCCCCCGGTCCCATCTAGCAGGGACGCAGAACGGTTTGTTACGGTGCTCGATCCAATTTCGCCGGAGGAGGTAACAGAGTGCCTCCCGTGCGCAAAGACCGCACCCGGGCCGGACGGATTCCCGGCACGGCTATGGAGACGTCTCCCCTGTAACTTGATAGCTGGTCTATTCAACATGTTTAACGCCGCCAGCCAGTTACCAATACAGCTGGTTAAGTCACGTACTATCTTCGTGGCTAAGAAAGGTGACCCCGAGTGTCCGGGGAACTACCGGCCAATTTCGATTGCGTCGGTGGCGATCCGACACTACCATCGAATCCTTGCTAAGCGCCTGGAGAAACTGTCTCTTGTGGACTCACGGCAGCGAGCGTTCAGACGCGCGGACAGAGTGGCGGAAAATCTTTTCCTCCTCTCTTCCCTGCTGAAAGACGCCCGCTCGTCCGTGAAGGGTCTGTGTCTTGCGTCCCTAGATTTATCGAAGGCGTTCGACTCAGTCTATCATTCGTCCATAACGTCCGCGATGCGGGGCGTGGGTCTTGACCCTCGCTTCGTCGAATACATTCGCGAGACTTACCGTCGTTCGGAGACTTTTATTCAGGTAAGCGGGCAGAGTTCGCGGGGCATTCAGCCACGATGCGGCGTTAGGCAGGGGGACCCCTTGTCCCCGCTTTTATTTAATCTGGTAGTTGACCAAGGTCTCCAAGCAATACCAGATACCGTAGGCTACACTCTAGGTCGAACTGTAGTGAACGCGATAGCTTTTGCAGACGACGTAATTTTAGTGGCGGAAACGCCGGCGGGTTTACGTCAGGCGTGCGAAGCGTTCACGGAGCGGTTAGAGGTAGCAGGTCTAAGGGTGAATCCATCGAAGTGTGCAACGCTCACCCTGGTTCCCGCCGGACGGGTCGGGAAGGTCAAGACCGTCGGGGAGAAATACTCCTTAGGGGGTGTGGAACTCCCGACACTTGACGTCTCGTCCCTATGGCGGTACCTGGGTGTAACGTTCGCAGGTAGTAGGATCGACGTCTTCGATAGCGCGGCGTACGTAACGGCGCTTAATCGGATCTCCTCGGAGCCGATGAAAGCGCAGATGCGACTAGCCATCGCACGGGATTACCTAGTTCCGAAGTTCGTTCACGGACTGACGTTCTCGGTAACCACCGCCCGCAGGTTACGGTGTCTCACTCACGAGACGCGTCGCGCCGTAAGGCGTTGGCTCAATCTACCCACTTCGTGCCCGAACGCGTACATCCACTCGCCAACTTCGGCGGGGGGCTTAGGCGTTCCTGACTTTACCTTCTTCGTACCGAAAAATCGCGTCAAACGACTCACCAGGCTTAAGAACTCAAGTGTCCCGGCGGTCCGCGTTGCCTTCGGGCTTCACGGAACGTCCGCTTTGGCGGGCGCCCGCCGGGCAGTTGAGGGTCACCGTCTCAAGCCGAGTCACGTGCAGGACCTTTATGCGAGCGTAGATGGCTCGGAATTGAAACTATGTTCCGAGGAGCCGGCGTCCGTCGCGTGGTTACGTCGTCCGCACGGTATACCGTCCGCGGACTTCAAGGACTACGCGCGGATAAGGATAAACGCGCTGCCGACTCGCAAGCGTGTCAACCGCGGGAAAGCTGGTCCGACTCGGTGTCGGGCCTGTGGACTCGTGGACGAGACGCTTGCCCATGTCTCACAGACCTGCCCACGCACGCATGAAGCCCGCATTTTGAGACATGACTGCCTAGTTAAACGAATCACAGGCGGTCTACGCGATAAAAAGTACGAAGTCGAAACGGAACACCTATATAAGCTGCATGGCGGTAATATGAAGCCAGACATCGTCGCAACGATAAGCGACGAGACAAGAGGCCGTATTTCCGTTATATGCGATGTACAAGTCGTTTCTGGTACCGACCCCCAAACGTGGCACTCTAACAAAACCGATAAGTACAACGATCGGGCGGATCTAAAAGCCGCGATCCGCACCCGACACCTATCGACCGACGTACAAACGGTCGCCGCCACACTCACATGGCGTGGCGTCTGGGTGCCCGAAAGCTTTCGGGCACTCAGGGAGCTTGGATTGAGCCGAGGTCTCCTGGAGGGTCTCGTTACGAGAGTACTTCGGGGGACGCAACTCAATTGGTTCACGTTCAACCGCAATAACATGACAGCGAAACCGCGGTCTGGAGTCGGGTAATAGCTCCAGTATAGCCGCAACAACTGTGGGTCTCCTCGTACCACATTCCTTGCCTCTCTCCTTGTAATGACCTTCCCCTCCCTCTGAAAAGTTTGTCCCATTTATCCTCCGGTAGGCGGTTAAATGATGTCTACGGGCTTGCCCCGTATGACTGTATCCTTTCAATTCGGCTACGGGGTAAGTCTTAGGTGTTCCGAGCGCGGAGTGGAGTGATTCCCACTTCGCGCGGAGAATATTCTAACTGATAACTAGCCAAATGCCTCGTCATCTAATTAGTGACGCGCATGAATGGATTAACGAGATTCTCACTGTCCCTATCTACCCGGGGTCTAGGAAGGTCCACCTTGTCGTGGTGACCCCGCCTGGCCGACCTCATGGTCGGTCGCTAAGAGACCTTCAAAATCGGGTCCGCTAAACCAGTTGTGGCGGGCCCCAGGCGTAGCGTGAGCTGTTACGTTGCGCCAAGTCGTGCGCTCGCGAGCGGCGCGCCTATACCTCGGGCTGGGAGCAACCCGCGAAAGAAACTAGTCGTCCTGCAGTGTCGTTCGACTGGCAGGCGTCGCGGGCGTAACCCGGCCTCAGGGTCTGAGGGCCGTCGCGGACGGGCGTACAGGCGACAACCCTTAACTGGGGCGAGCGCCCGGGGACCTTACCAGTTCTTGGGCGTTCAGGCCGGGCTGTGGACTTAACCATCGCGGTCCGGTGTGGAACCGAACTTCCGGAGGTTGGCAACTCCGGTCGTAGGCGCCAGGACTTAGGACAACGGACAGGCTGACCAGGCTGACTCCACGGATGCAACGTACGCCAGCCCGACGTACGCCAGAGGGTGCAGGGCTAACCTGGCGGTAGGTTTAAACGCAGGGAAGGTCACCCATAAACCAAACGATGATTACTGACAAAAACATACGTACCCCAAGTGATAATCCGGTTTACCCGGCAAATTCACCCTCCGCGGAGGCAAGGACCCACGGATTTTGGGGGGGTCCTCCAGTAATCGTCAACCGGCCAGTGCCGAGCAGCCTGGCTGACGTGCCTATGGGCAGAAACAATCCTGACGTGCCTGAGGGCGATTTGACAAATGCAAATGTAAAAGACACCAACCTGACGATTATTGACGACGCTGGCTATATCCTGACGGCCAGAAGCACGTTGCGCCTTAAAGGCGGCGGCGGTGAGGATGGCAACGAGGCGAGTAACTCGGCGTTCAATACGCCATCGTTTCAGATTAAGTCTGCGTCTAAAACGACAAAAAGGAAAAAACTCGGTGATGACGATCAGAGCCCTGGCTCCCTTAATTCGCACGCCTTGGATCTCGAAAAATACTCTGACGAAGTAAGCGAAACAATAACAAACACAAAGACAATCCTTGACGACATGCTAAGAGAGACAAAGATCGGGAAACGATGGGTAGATACTATCTCTCACCAGCTGGATGAGATCCTCATCAGCAATAACCGCCTAGGCCGGGTCAGCTTTAGAGTGCTAGGCAGTTGGGAAGAACAGCGGGATGAGCTCCGTTCTCTTCAGGAACACGTCTGCGATCTGCATAAGGACATGGGTGCTCTGAAAGAGAGGCACAGCCAGTGTCAAACAGAGCGGGACAACGCAATCGCGGAACTGTCAGCCATCCGCACGTCCAGCGTTTCTGTCCCGGAGTTGATGGTCACGCCGCAAAAAAGGACAATCCCGCCGCCTACTGAATTTGTCACTATTGATGACGATAGTGTAATGGTGATAAGCCCGTCAGGCGATTCATACGCCACAGCCGCACAGAAACCTAAACTTTTCCCCAGGGAAAAACGAGAAGCATTCCCAAGTCTTAAAATGCCAAAGAAAGACGCTACCAGCTTAAGGAAAAACAGCTCGAAACCTGCAAGTAACACGGTTAAAAAGATCGCGGCATCTAAGAAAAGCAATTACAGAGCCAGAACCACCAAGGTAGGCCCAAGATTTGAGGTCACTACAGGCGATGAAGGCTGGAGGGACCTTAGAAAGTCCATCGAGCAAAAACTGTCCAACCCTAAGGTCAGGACGGTTAGGACTAAAAACGGAGGCATGGTGCTTTTCCCCGAGGACCAGGAAACGGCGACGGCATTACGTCGCACGTCCAACCTAGTTGAGAAAGCCCCACGGTTACCTCGTATCATAGTCAAGTATGTAGACAGGTTTCTTGATAGAGGCGAGATCCCGTGGGCTCTAGGGAAAAATGAATCGCTAAAGTTGAGCGAAAACGAGATTCTAAAAATAAAACCCTTGTTTATGATGGGTCCTCGGGACGGCCACGCTGTACACTGGGTAATAGAGGTTGCCCCTGAGTCGGTACCAAAGATGGAAGGCAAGGTGGCCTTCTTAGGTATGACTAAGTGCAAAATGAAAATCTTCGACTCGGTCACCCAGTGCTATAAATGCCAAGGATTTGGCCATACGGCCCTTAAATGTAGGCAGGAACAGCCGAAATGCAAACACTGCTCCGAAGGTCATGACTCCAGGACCTGTACGTCCCTAGTAATGAAATGCCTTAATTGCAAAAGCACGAAACACAACGCTGCTTCAGCAAGATGTCCGGCAAGAGCAGCCGCGATTAGGCTCCTATTCCGTCGCACGGACTTCGGCATCCCAGCACCTGCATCAGACTCCTTATGAGCTGCGAAATAAGGTTAATTCAGCACAACTTGAACCGTGATCGCACGGCCAGCCATCAATTAAGAGCGGCGTGCCGGGATCTGAAGACAGATTTTGTCTTGATCCAAGAACCACTAGTGATCGGTGTAACAGTATACGGGTTCGAAGGCTGTAAAAATCACATAAGCAAGAAGTCAAGCTCCGCGATCATCGTCTTAACTGACCGCTTCCAGTGCATAAGTCTAGGAAAATTTTCCTCTAGCCACTCAGCAGCGGTTAAGGTAACCTACGGCAACAGGCCTCGTGACCACGTAGTGCTGGTATCGTCGTACTTCAAGTACAACGTGCCTGCAGTTACTCACCTCGAAATCATGGACCAGATCCTGGCCACAGAGACCAGGGCCATAATCGCCGCAGACACAAATGGCCACTCGCCCAGATGGCATTCAACGTCCCGAAATCGCCGAGGCAGGCTCGTTGAGCAACTCATTGACAAACATGGTCTCAAAATCCACAATACGGCCGGGCAACTAAATACGTTTTGTCGACGAGACAATCGTACGTCAAACATCGACGTCACTCTGTCAACAGGAAACATAGGTACCACGATAAGTGACTGGTCCGTCAGCGACTTGACAGACAGCGACCACCGGGTAATAGGTTTCACCTTGACTGTCGCACTAATTGCGAAACCCGTGTCTGTTGAGAAGCGATACCAACTGAAGACGGCTAACTGGGATCTGTTTAGTACCACGCTACTAGGAGAGATCGGCGGCATCCAGGATGCATCTATTGAGTCTATGGCCATGGGCATAAACCGGGCTATTACCACAGCGGCGGATCGCGCGATCCCACTGAGAAAAGCCCGTCCGTTAACGGGAAGGAATGTCTGGTGGTCCCCAGATCTGACCGCACTTCGTCAGAACTTGGTCCGCAAAAGACGAGATGGTCTCAGGGAGAGCGACAGGCCAGCATACAATAAAATGCGCAACGAATTCCTCGGCGAAATCAGGAAACACAAATTAGCCGCCTGGAAATGTTTCGCTGACGACCTGAACTCTAACCCATGGGGTAAAGCATTCAGATGGGCGAAAGGCAGCCACCAGGCACGATCCATGCCAAACTCCATGGTCAGACCGGATGGGTCCCTGACCACAGACTGCAGGGAGACAGCTGAGCTGTTATTGGACACGTTCGTCCCTGAAGACCTAGCCCAAGGTGACCTAACATTCCAAGGTCCACTCCCGTTGAGGGCTCATCCTAGCCCAGAAATAGTAAAAGCAGCAATATGGCGCATGAGAACGTCCGGGGACCCTGGAGCAGATGGGATAACTGCAGGTATGCTCAGAAAAGCCTGGCCGGCGCTCCGCGAAGTCTTAACCTGTCTCTTCGGTCGCTGCCTCCAGGAGGGTGTCTTCCCGGATTGCTGGAAACACGCAAAGTTAGTCCTAATACCGAAACCAGGCAAAACTGAAACCGATAAGGTAAAATCGTTCCGGCCAATCAGCCTGTTACCAGTGCTCGGTAAGGCCCTAGAAACGCTCATAATTAGCGATATTGGCAATGAGACAAAGGTTGACTCATACGCACAGCAACACGGTTTCACCTCCGGAAAATCCACCGTAAGTGCCATCAGGAGCGTGTATGAGCGTGTCGATACGTCCAAGTCCAGACATATTTTTGGGACATTTCTGGACATCACGGGCGCATTCGACAACGTTGCTCAGCCATGCCGGGGTAGTGCACATGACGGCAACCTGGGTGATATCGTTCGTAACGATGCGGATTTCAACTTTTTCGTTTTGGTTTTTTCAATGCGCCATAACTCGTCGCCTCCCGGTCAAATCGCGACGACACCGAGAAGTGATCACGTCGTGCGTTCCGAAGTCTATCAGATACCGGTGTCGGCGAAATGTATATTCGAATATTATTTTTTTTTTTATTTTTTTTTCGGTCATCCACGGCCGCGCCGCGGACGGTATTTTGATTACCCCGTCGCCGGTACGCTGACGTCCCGCGGAGATCACTCCCACGACGTCTGCTACCCACGTTCGTTGCATTGCGATCGCCCAGTCGAGGTCCACCGTTTCTCCGGTTGCACGATTACAGTTACCGCGTAGGTCGTTACACGGCGATGACAGCGTCGTTGTCCACCGGAGTTTCGCCCTTGCACGATTGCAATTGCCGTGTATGGTTTTTTTAACGGGGCCGTCGCAGCGTCGCGGTCCACGGTTTGGCGGACGAACCACCGTGTCGGTTAATACGAAATTTTTTTTTTTCCAATCCACGTTCCACGTTGCTCAGCGATGCCGGGGTAGTGCACATGACGGCAACCTGGGTGATATCGTTCGTAACGATGCGGATTTCAACTTTTTCGTTTTGGTTTTTTCAATGCGCCATAACTCGTCGCCTCCCGGTCAAATCGCGACGACTCCGAGATGTGATCACGTCGTGCGTTCCGAAATCTATCAGATACCGGTGTCGGCGAAATGTATATTCGAATATTATTTTTTTTTTTATTTTTTTTTCGGTCATCCACGGCCGCGCCGCGGACGGTATTTTGATTACCCCGTCGCCGGTACGCTGACGTCCCGCGGAGATCACTCCCACGACGTCTGCTACCCACGTTCGTTGCATTGCGATCGCCCAGTCGAGGTCCACCGTTTCTCCGGTTGCACGATTACAGTTACCGCGTAGGTCGTTACACGGCGATGACAGCGTCGTTGTCCACCGGAGTTTCGCCCTTGCACGATTGCAATTGCCGTGTATGGTTTTTTTAACGGGGCCGTCGCAGCGTCGCGGTCCACGGTTTGGCGGACGAACCACCGTGTCGGTTAATACGAAATTTTTTTTTTCCAATCCACGTTCCACGTTGCTCAGCGATGCCGGGGTAGTGCACATGACGGCAACCTGGGTGATATCGTTCGTAACGATGCGGATTTCAACTTTTCGTTTTGGTTTTTTTCAATGCGCCATAACTCGTCGCCTCCCGGTCAAATCGCGACGACACCGAGAAGTGATCACGTCGTGCGTTCCGAAGTCTATCAGATACCGGTGTCGGCGAAATGTATATTCGAATATTATTATTTTTTTTTTTTTTTTTCGGTCATCCACGGCCGCGCCGCGCCGCTACGCACTGACTTCGGCCGTTTTTTGATTTTCGCCTTACCACCACGCTCGTCGATGGCGGTATTATTTCGATTCGGTTGTACCACTACGCTTCCATACACGCGTCGCCCATTGTGAAACTCGAGATTTTGTTGAAATCCTTAAACAGCCCGCACTTGTTGTTTTGCCACCAAACATCGAGCGATTGATGGAGAGTTAATGCTCGTGGTCATATTTTCGATACGTGCCCAAACCAAACCGACTAAACCGAGTCTTGTTCGCAGATACTATGATTTGAGGCGCAGGGTACCGACCAATGTCAACAACTTTTTCATAACCAACCGTGGACGGAGGCTGGTTAAACTGTACGACGAAATAAATAAGATTTATGGTTCGCGACTGTCAGCGAATATATTCCGAAGAATGGTGGAAACGATGGCGCGGGCACACGGACCTGAAACCACCAGCGGAGTGGCGAAAGCTCTCCAGCACTCGGAAGATACGGCGCTCAGATATTATCAGGTACCGGACGCCAATGAAGCGATACGGCGCCAATCGAATATCGATACGGTCGACCAAACGGCGGAATTCGAGGTGGCCATACTCAACGAGTGAGTCTTCTAAACGTACTTCAACGAGTCGATAAAAACACAAAACAATCATATTATTTTTCTGTTTCAGATTTGACGATTTGTTCCCGCCCGAACCGTACTGCCGCGTAGACGACAAGTTGGTACGGGAAAAATTGGCCACATCCGATGCGATCGCGGCCAACCCGTTGGCCAAAGTATCGGCATCCTTTGTCGAAAAAATTATTAAACTTTTTGATGCGAAGACAATGGACCAGCGAATAGACATAATAGTAGAACATCTCCAACGAGAATATAATAATGACAACATCAGTAAACAAGCAGTTATCGATACCGTGAAAAAGAAAAAAATATATTATTTTATGACTGGTGACAAAGAACGAATGACAGCGAACGTTATAAAAAGATTTAGAGCGAGGACGCGTCAGTAAATGCGCATCTGCACCCAGTGGATTAGGCCTACCGGAGATACCACTTTAAAAAAAACGCGCTATAGCTGATACCTCTTTGGTAGTGTGGAAATTCAGCCAGCACTTGGGCATTGCGGCTGATTCTTTGACAAAATGTTCGTTTAAATGCGGAGCCGTGAATCCAGAAGGACCGAAAAAGTTGTGGTATGGCAAGTAAAAGGCGTCCTCCAGTGTGCTCCGTTTGAACAGCGGCTGATATGGGTAAACAATAATAATAACAATCGTTCTTTCAACGAAATATATTTTTGAATTTTTTTCTGCTTAGGTATATATGGAGATTTTAGTTTAGACCCGTGAGGTTACCAAATTATTCCCCGTCGATCCCGCGGCACCGGGACTTGGCCGAGGGGAGACCGTTGACCAGACAAGGTCAAGCCCGAAGACCGCGTCGAGACAAAATGAATACCCGCGTTCAATCCTCAAATTCCCCGATTTTTGTCCCCGTGAGTGAGACTTTGATTTTTTTGAAAAATTTTAAAAGTCCCCAGGACGTAACCTAGGACAACACAAAAGACGAAATTACAAGTCTGGGAAGAATTAATCGGCCCGACAGTCGGTCATTTGTCCCCGTGAGTCGGTCAATTGTCCCCGTGAGTGGGACTTTGATTTGGGAAATTTTTTTTCCGCGGTCGTCAAAACCGAGTGCCCGACGACTCTTCCGAGTACCCGGTGACTCTCGGGAGACCGCGGATCGTGTCCCCGTAGCCGACTGCAATGCTACGCACAATTTTTTTTTTCCGCGGTCGTCGCCACCGACTACCGGGCAACTCTCGCTTGGCCACGGGTCGCGTCCCCGTAGAAGTTTGCAATGCTACGCACAAATTTTTTTTTCCGCGGTCGTCCAAACCTAGTGCCCGACGACTCTCCCGAGACCGCCGGTCGTGTCCCCGTAGACGACTGCAACGCTACGGACCAATTTTTTTTTCCCGGTGCGATCGACCAACACTCGGGGGAAAATTTTTTTTTAAATCCTACGATAAATTATGTTTACGTTACTGAGGACCAGGGAAGGTCAAGTCCGAAGACGGCGTCGAGAAAAAATTAATACCCGAGTTCAATCCTCAAATTCCCCGATTTTTGTCCCCGTGAGTCGGTCAATTGTCCCCGTGAGTGGGACTTTGATTTGGGAAATTTTTTTTCCGCAGTCGTCAAAACCGAGTACCCGGCGACTCTCGGGAGGCCGCGGGTCGTGTCCCCGTAGACGACAAATGTTACGTAGTATTATTATTATTATTGTTAACCAATCTCGGGAAAATCTTATAGTGTCCCTCTGACGAGGACAAAATACTCGGGAAAATGAAGATTGAAGTATGCACGGTGAAATCAAAATTATCTAGGCAGTCATTGGATCGTAGTCTTAGAACTCTCGAATAACCGTTGATCGTCTTCAAACTTTTTGCGACCAAGTTATCTCGTAAAATAATGGTCCTACCTACATTTCACCTATGTACGATTTGGTTTATTTTTCGATTTTCTATATACAGTTAAAATTTAAAAAGGATCGGTTGAGAAATGAGAGAGTTGACTTTCAAAATACATCGATAATCGCAATGCTACACGGCTCGGCACGGGAAACCGCCGCTTGATGTCGGGACGTCGCCCCGTAGAAGACACTCGACCAGGTCGAGTCCGAAATCCCAGAGTGCTTGAGTAACCTCGAGACGAACTTCGGGCCGGATACCGTGGTCCGAGTGTCTTCTGAACCCGGCTGTACAGCAATGGAAAAAATGGTAAGTGTTATGCACAACTACGCCGTGTCCAATTTCAGTCTAAGGCCCGTCTCCTCTTTGTTTTCAGATGAGTACATGGTGGAGGAGGTCATGCTGCGGACTGGCCGTTCTCGTACTATGGATATCTAAACATCGGAGCGGCGTCGTTTCCGATATGACGACTGGAGAATGTGCTGCCCGCAGATGGGAAACGGACAAGGCGATCGTCACGGTGGCGAAACACAAGACTGGTGATAAACAGCCCGCACTTGTTGTTTTGCCACCAAACATCGAGCGATTGATGGAGAGTTAATGCTCGTGGTCATATTTTCGATACGTGCCCAAACCAAACCGACTAAACCGAGTCTTGTTCGCAGATACTATGATTTGAGGCGCAGGGTACCGACCAATGTCAACAACTTTTTCATAACCAACCGTGGACGGAGGCTGGTTAAACTGTACGACGAAATAAATAAGATTTATGGTTCGCGACTGTCAGCGAATATATTCCGAAGAATGGTGGAAACGATGGCGCGGGCACACGGACCTGAAACCACCAGCGGAGTGGCGAAAGCTCTCCAGCACTCGGAAGATACGGCGCTCAGATATTATCAGGTGCCGGACGCCAATGAAGCGATACGGCGCCAATCGAATATCGATACGGTCGACCAAACGGCGGAATTCGAGGTGGCCATACTCAACGAGTGAGTCTTCTAAACGTACTTCAACGAGTCGATAAAAACACAAAACAATCATATTATTTTTCTGTTTCAGATTTGACGATTTGTTCCCGCCCGAACCGTACTGCCGCGTAGACGACAAGTTGGTACGGGAAAAATTGGCCACATCCGATGCGATCGCGGCCAACCCGTTGGCCAAAGTATCGGCATCCTTTGTCGAAAAAATTATTAAACTTTTTGATGCGAAGACAATGGACCAGCGAATAGACATAATAGTAGAACATCTCCAACGAGAATATAATAATGACAACATCAGTAAACAAGCAGTTATCGATACCGTGAAAAAGAAAAAAATATATTATTTTATGACTGGTGACAAAGAACGAATGACAGCGAACGTTATAAAAAGATTTAGAGCGAGGACGCGTCAGTAAATGCGCATCTGCACCCAGTGGATTAGGCCTACCGGAGATACCACTTTAAAAAAAACGCGCTATAGCTGATACCTCTTGGGTAGTGTGGAAATTCAGCCAGCACTTGGGCATTGCGGCTGATTCTTTGACAAAATGTTCGTTTAAATGCGGAGCCGTGAATCCAGAAGGACCGAAAAAGTTGTGGTATGGCAAGTAAAAGGCGTCCTCCAGTGTGCTCCGTTTGAACAGCGGCTGATATGGGTAAACAATAATAATAACAATCGTTCTTTCAACGAAATATATTTTTGAATTTTTTTCTGCTTAGGTATATATGGAGATTTTAGTTTAGACCCGTGAGGTTACCAAATTATTCCCCGTCGATCCCGCGGCACCGGGACTTGGCCGAGGGGAGACCGTTGACCAGACAAGGTCAAGCCCGAAGACCGCGTCGAGACAAAATGAATACCCGCGTTCAATCCTCAAATTCCCCGATTTTTGTCCCCGTGAGTGAGACTTTGATTTTTTTGAAAAATTTTAAAAGTCCCCAGGACGTAACCTAGGACAACACAAAAGACGAAATTACAAGTCTGGGAAGAATTAATCGGCCCGACAGTCGGTCATTTGTCCCCGTGAGTCGGTCAATTGTCCCCGTGAGTGGGACTTTGATTTGGGAAATTTTTTTTCCGCGGTCGTCAAAACCGAGTGCCCGACGACTCTTCCGAGTACCCGGTGACTCTCGGGAGACCGCGGATCGTGTCCCCGTAGCCGACTGCAATGCTACGCACAATTTTTTTTTTCCGCGGTCGTCGCCACCGACTACCGGGCAACTCTCGCTTGGCCACGGGTCGCGTCCCCGTAGAAGTTTGCAATGCTACGCACAAATTTTTTTTCCGCGGCCGTCGACACCGTTTACCGGGCAACTCTCGGTCCACCGTGGTTCGTTTCCCCGTGGAAGACTGCAATACTACGCACAAATTTTTTTTTCCGCGGTCGTCAAAATCTAGTGCCCGACGACTCTCCCGAGACCGCCGGTCGTGTCCCCGTAGACGACTGCAACGCTACGGACCAATTTTTTTTTCCCGGTGCGATTGACCAACACTCGGGGGAAAATTTTTTTTTAAATCCTACGATAAATTATGTTTACGTTACTGAGGACCAGGTAAGGTCAAGTCCGAAGACGGCGTCGAGAAAAAATTAATACCCGAGTTCAATCCTCAAATTCCCCGATTTTTGTCCCCGTGAGTCGGTCAATTGTCCCCGTGAGTGGGACTTTGATTTGGGAAATTTTTTTTCCGCAGTCGTCAAAACCGAGTACCCGGCGACTCTCGGGAGGCCGCGGGTCGTGTCCCCGTAGACGACAAATGTTACGTATTATTATTATTATTATTATTATTGTTAACCAATCTCGGGAAAATCTTATAGTGTCCCTCTGACGAGGACAAAATACTCGGGAAAATGAAGATTGAAGTATGCACGGTGAAATCAAAATTATCTAGGCAGTCATTGGATCGTAGTCTTAGAACTCTCGAATAACCGTTGATCGTCTTCGAACTTTTTGCGACCAAGTTATCTCGTGAAATAATGGTCCTACCTACATTTCACCTATGTACGATTTGGTTTATTTTTCGATTTTCTATATACAGTTAAAATTTAAAAAGGATCGGTTGAGAAATGAGAGAGTTGACTTTCAAAATACATCGATAATCGCAATGCTACACGGCTCGGCACGGGAAACCGCCGCTTGATGTCGGGACGTCGCCCCGTAGAAGACTGCAATGCTACGCACAAATTTTTTTTCCGCGGTCGTCGACACCGAGTACCGGGTAACTCTCGCGGGACCGTGGGTCGTCTCCCCGTAGCCGCCTGCAATGCTACGCACGAATTTTTTTCCGCGGTCGTCGACACCGAGTACCGGGCAACTCTCCCGGGACCGTGGGTCGTCTCCCCGTAGCCGCCTGCAATGCTACGCACGAATTTTTCCCCAAGTCATTGTCCCACTCACGGGGACAATATTCGGGAATTTAAAGGATTGAAAGCTGGTATTCACTTTATTTTAAAATCATTTTCAGGCTTGGATATCTTTTGAAAAGGACTACCATATTCTGCAATTAGAACTTTAAAATTAAAATTCCAAAAAAATCTTTTTTTTGTAAATCCATGAATAAATTGCATTTAGGTTATCGGGGACCTAAGAAAGTCAAGCCCGAAGACGGCGTCGATAAATAATGAATACCCGCGTTCAATCCTCGAATTCCCCAGATTTGTCCCCGTGAGTGAGACTTTGAATTTTTTGAAAAATTTTAAAAGTCCCCAGGACGTAACCTAGGACAACACAAAAGACAAAATTTCAAGTCTGGGAAGAATTAATCGGCCCGACAGTCGGTCATTTGTCCCCGTGAAAATATCCTAAATAAAGTACCCGTCAGTCGGTCATTTGTCCCCGTGAAAATATCCTAAATAATGTACCCGTCAGTCGGTCACGATCGTTCAATCCATTGTCCATCTCACGGGCCATACTAACACATGCGCAAAAATACGAGACTGAAGTGGTACGTCAGTGAGACAACTGTCCCAGTGACTTGGCTTGGTAATGTTAGCAGTACTTCAGCAACATCAGCTAGAACACTTTTGTTTTTAAAATTACCTTTCCACCAATTTGCTGCTGTAATAGAGTTATTTTTTATAGAATTAATTGCTGTCCATGATGAACGACTTTGAAAAGGACCACTTCTAGCTTTGAAATTAATAATGTCTGATATAATACTACTTTCTTGTTCACTATTAAGCTCCATGTCTACATTATTTAAATGTTTCCAGATCAACTTAATTAAATCAATACCATTGTCTTCTTCTTCAGATTTTAAATTCTCTCCTTGGTGTCTTGGATCAAGTAAATAGCATGCATGATGTGTAGGTGTAATTACCTTATTTATACGGTGCTCAATTAATTCGACTATGGATTTTTCATTTTGACTTAGACTTAAGAGGACGTTACACCCGTAATATTTAGCGGTAAAAACAGGTCTACCAGAAACAAACGAAACGCTGCCCAAAAATGGTTTTAGAGCAAAATTACCTATTATGAAATGTATAGAGAAGAATTTTTAGGAGACAACCTCATTGGCGTTTTTTTAAATATGAATTATTACAAAAGTTACAGTAGTTTAAAAAATGTAAAAAAAAAAGGTTTTTTTTCCTATTATAAGGAGCTATATATTTAAAATAATACAAAACCCCGATGAGGTTGTCTCCGAAATATTGTTTTCTATAAATCTCATAATAGGTATTTTCGCTCTAAAATCGCTTTTTAATGCTGTTTTGTTTGTTTTCCGTAAACATGTTTAGTAGATTGATTTAATATTTTCATTGCTGTAATGTGCTGCTACCTGCATGCCGTTGAGAGGTCGGTCGCGATTTCCAGCCCACTACTCCAAAAACTGAATATCCGCTACGACTATCGCGCGGTGACGGTCGGTCGATGGTTATCGGAAGCTTCCAGGAATAGACCGAAACCGAACTATTATAAACAATATCCTCGACAATATCATTATTATATTTTATAAGCTAATAACGTCTCTTCTTCCCTATAATCTTATAATAATTGTTTTTATTTTTATTATAATATTAAAATTGGCATTGACGATTGATAGCATTCCACCTACGCAAGGCCGTAACTGGCAAAACATTTCGGGGGGGGGGGGGTCCAACATTTTTTTAAAATAGATACTAAACACTTCATTTTTACGTTGAAAATATAAAATTGTATTATTATCATTATTAAAAACATAGGTCATTATTATAATAAAAAAAAAATATTTTAAATATCTA
>JANEHU010002684.1:0-33245 GCA_027563435.1 Nasonovia ribisnigri | reverse complement strand
TTATATGGTTTGATTTATTAAACGCTATCAATAAAGTAAGTAAAACCTTACAACGTGAACACATATCTATTGACTTCTCTTTAAAGAACTATGTTGGCCTAAAAGTATTCTTAACAGGATATAGAGAAAATGGTTATACAAATGCAAAAAAGGAAGCTATTAAAATATGTCAACAATTGGAAATAATACCATTTAAAAAAAAAAAAATATATATAAAAAGAAAAAAAAATGTTTGATTATGAAAGTCCAAGTATGAGTACATCTGTTTCTGATAGCAATGTTAATTCTTTTAAAAATGAATATTTTTTCCCAATTTTGGACCAAGGGATAGTTTCTATAAATGAAAGGTTTCAACAATTGGACAAATTTAATGATTATTTTGGTTTCCTGTATAATATTGGAAGTATTTCTAAAATGAATAAAGATGATTTAATGAAAAATTGTATGAATATACAAAATCTGTTAGAAGTTGGTGACACAAATGATATAAATGGTCGAGAAATGTTCGATGAATTGGTCATTCTTTGTGAGATTATTGAAGAAGACACGTCACCACTAAAAGTTCTAGAAAAAATATTTAGTTACAGCTGTGATGACATTTACTGCAATGTGTCCATAGTATTAAGAATATTGTAAACTATGCCTGTAACTACTGCTTCAGCAGAACGATCTTTTTCAAAGCTAAAAATAATAAGAAAAACTATCTCCGAAGCACGTTGTCACAAGAAAAAGTCACCAATTTAGCTATAATCTCTATCGAAAAAGAAATTGCTGACCAATTAAAATATAATGATATTATTGATCAATTCGCGGATATAAAGAGTAGAAAAGTTAATTTTTAATATATTTTTATATTGTACCTATTACTATATTTTATATTTGTTGTCTAATTTTGTCAATATTTTTTTATAACTTTTATTTATTATATTAAGTTTGATTAAGTATATGACATGGTGCGTTATAAGTTAGTTTACTTATTCATGTTGAGAGGTAGCACTGTGCAAGGTAGTATATTTGTTAAGATTATTTGCGCACATTTGAGTTTCAAATTTGGGGAGTATTGCTCCCATATGCGATATGCAACTGACGTGCGATAATGACATTTTAAGCTTGCCGCACACTGGATCGGAACAGAAAAAAATAATAAAAATAATTTTAAATGAGGTCCTGCACACTGGATCGGATCGGATCGGAAACGTCACGTCGGATCGGATCGGAACACGACCGAATCGTTTGTCGACAATATTTTGACGGATTCCGAAGCATTCTGATCGCAAACGCATGCGCACTTTTGGTCATCATCGTTTTGTACTTTGTAGTTGTGAACACAACGACAACTGAAAGTCTACAACAATAAACTATTTTGTTATAAACATTTTCAATATTTTTTCGATACAAATAACTTTGACACAAACAATTATGTCAACAAATATTATGTCAGATGAAAAACTAATTTGTGAAGTGCAGAAATATTCAAATTTATATGACATTGGTCATAAATACTATTACGACACCGTCATGAAAGAAAATGCCTGGGAAGAAATTTCAGAGACCCTAAACGAACAAGGTACATTTTTTATGATTAATATACATATAAATTAAAACAGCAGAAACATATTTATTTATTTGAACATTTTTGTATTAGTATATTATGTTAAATATAATAAGTAATATATTAATATGAAATAAATATTATGAAACGAAAAAATATTTATAGTTAGTGTTTATTTGGACTGTTTGGAATATTTGTTAACTACGAAACACGGTTATCTACTCAAGCTATAAATATCAGGTTTTAGGTATACGATCGTAAAGTTATCGGTTAGTTACCGATTACGGTCCGTCGAACTGTTATCTAAATTGTAGGTATTATATTTGTTCAAATATATAGTTTAGGTACTTATATGTGATATAGTAAATTTTGTATATCACTAAATAATTTTTTGTAAAACTTCATATATTATTCTACTTAAAATATATTACTAAAATTATTATTATTTATTCTACTTAAAATATTTGAAAATTCAAATGTTATGTAGTCGTCCTCTTTGGATTATATCATTTTGCCATAAAACTCTTCCCTCATTTGAATTAAAATAAGAGTTGAAGCTGTCTCTTATAGCGAATGCTTCATTTGTTGCATTTCCCCCAACTCTGGGTATGTCTTGCATACCTAATGTTGTATCATTGGTTTCTAATTCTCCTGGTTGCCACAAATTTTCATCATCTCCTCTTAAAAAATTATGTAAACACACTGTTGCCATTATTACTTTGTCAAGATGTTCTGGAGAAATTTGAAGCTTTTGACTATATATTCGACATTTTTTAGCTAAAATACCAAAAGTCTTCTCCGAAACACGCCTAGCTCTGCTGTGTCTATAGTTATAGATTCTATTCGACACATTTTGGCGGAGCTGTGTTCCAGGATAAGGACGCATTATATGCTTATATAACGGGAAAGCTTCATCTGCGACAATTACATAAGGGAGTTCTATATTTGAATTGGGCAACAGCTTTGAAGGTGGTATATCCAGTTTGTCATCATATAAACTTTTACCCAGGGCCTGATTAAGGAGTTGGTCACCAGTAGGCTAGAATTGATTTGGCGCCCCTATGAATGATCGGAGTGGTTGGAGGGTAGGACGAGGATTAAGAAAACGTAAAAACGACAACCTTTTTTTTTTTTTAAATAAAACGTGTTTTATTTTTAATAAAATTATATACAAAAGCATTTAAAAATTTTTAATTTGTGATTGAACTAAATATTATTCATTTTAAAAAAGTTTTTTCCTTAATTTTAATGCTGCGAAAGACTCCACTATTTCATCGAAAGAAATATTGTTCACGAATTCACTTTCAATAAACAAAAGTGCAAGGGCCTTCATTTTATCCTGGCGTAAAGTGAATCTTAAAAAGTTTTTCACGCGCCCTAGAGCAGAAAAAGATCTTTCTCCGCTACAATTTGTGACGGCTATACTCAAATATATTCGTAGAGCCACTTCAACATTTGGAAATAGTGACTCTATCTTCAAAGATTTAAAATGGCTCAAAAGTCTGGAGGCTTTAGATCCCATTTTCTTTTTTCCACTTAGAACTTTTGTTTCTTCATAATATGTTTTATTTTCTTGTAAAAATGTTTGAAGATACAAACATTCTTCGGGAAATGTTAAGTCCAAGTCTGAAGGGTACATGTTTAGCAAGTTGTTTGCCTTTTCTTTCAAGTCAAATTTTTCTACTTCGTTCATGTTCCATAAAAATCCGACAGAATTCCTCAGCTGCAAATAAACATCTTTTCTTCTCGCTAGGTGGCTTTTAAGTGTATCAATCGCGCTATAATAACTATCTGTTATAAATGACTTACGTCCGTTAAACTCGGTGTACTCTTTTTCACTTTCACCATAAGGTAACTTCAATTTCTTTTTTCTTTGAGTATCTTTTTTATAATGCTGAGAACCACACATAGACTTTGCTTTACTTTCAAAGGTTGAAAATTGTTCTTCATTCCTTAGTGATATTAAACACGATTCAAGCATTTCGTACAGATTTACCGTCTGATCTAAGTCTACATTTTCACCTTGAAGTATTTTACTGACATCTTGAAACTTTGTGAGGATTTCGTTCCAAAAGCAAATCATTAGTGTCATTTCTAAGGACTTAAGTTTTTCAGATAGTTGTTTTGCCTCGAGTTGATCTTCTTTACTATTTTTCGTACTTGTACCAATTTCTATTAAAGCTGTAGTAATTGGTTTATAGCATTTGTACATAGCCTTACTAGCATCGGCACGTGCACTCCATCTAGTCTTTGAGAGAGTCTTTATCGTTAGAGAGTCTTTGTCGTAATGAGATAATAGAATGTCCCATCTCTTGGTGGAAGAGTGAAAAAAGTTATACAGTTGCTGTTCTAGAGCAAAAAAATCTGTAGAATTTCGGCTACTCCCAGCTGCTGCAGAGCCTACTAACTGTAGCGAATGGCCTGCACAAGGGACATAGTGCGCTAATGGATTAAGCTCTTTAATTCTGTTTTGCAGTCCCTTGTAGCAACCTGACATATTGTAAGCGTTGTCGTAACTTTGTCCCCTGCAGTCATTTATATTTATATCTAGAGTTTCAAGCGTAGAAACCACAGCTTTTTCCAGGTCTTCACCTGTGTGTCCACAATTTGGAATAAATGTCAGAAAACATTCATTAGGTGATCCATCAGTTGCAACATAACGAACAACAAATGTCAATTGGTCCACATTCGATACATCCGGAGTAGAATCGACAATAATAGAAAAATACTTTGCCAATTTTATCTCTATCACAATTTTAGTTTTCACATGGTCTGCTAAAAGTAAAACAAACTCATCTACTGTTGTGGAAGATAGGTATGAAGGCACTCCCTTACCTTTATTTCCAAAACGGGCTACATGATCAGCTATAAATGGGTCAAATTTACATAAAAGTTCTATGCACCCAAGAAAGTTTCCATTGTTGGTTGAACCTAAAATTTTATTCTCTCCGTGAAAAGGAAGCCCTCTGGAAGATAAAAATTTAACAACTTCTACAACCCTGAGCAACACGTTTTTCCAATACTGCACCTCTCCTTGATATTGAATCTTTAATTTTGAATCAATTCTTAGGGATAAATTACTTCGTCCTAAATATTTGCGCAGACATGCTCTGTGTTCAGCATTATTATCATGGTCATGGATTATGTGAGAATTTTTCCAATCATTAAAACCATCAGTTCCCAAAGAAGTAGTTCCCCCATAAAGTTTGCAGGGTGCACAATAAATACGACCTGTCGATTTTGAATAAACTAAGTGACATCTTTTAACAACCTCCCCATTAACAAGTTTCTTAAAAAATACATTTTTATTTAAAAACCTATTTTGGTCTGAGTATTTCTTATAGATTTAGAAAAATCTCCATCATCATTTTGAATAATGCCGTGGATAGCAAAATATTCACGCAGTTCTTCATTAATTTCCCACAAAGCCGGATCGTTAACATTTTTAAAGTTTTTTACCTTTTCATCAGTCACATTGAAATGTGAATAACCATCTGCCAGCTGTTCCGGGAACGTTTCAGTTAGAGTTTTATTTAGTGTATTAGCACTAGTAGACGGCACCACCACTTGAATTTCACTTTTGCTTTTGCTACTTTCAACCAGAACACTCTTCACTGAGGCATCTAATAATGATTCAGAAGAGTCATTATTAGACGTTGTTTTAGATTTACTAAAAAACGTATCAAGTGAAGGCATTTTTTTCAAAAATGCATCTTCCCGCTCACTACGCTCTCGAGCCCTTTTTCGATACTCGGAACCACTTGGTTTTTTATTTTCACTCATATTAATACGCTGTTTGTAACTTGTACCAATAAATAATTATAAATAACAATTTAATAATAATTATTATTGAATAATAAAATATATTTTACCAATAATATACCAATAAAATGATAAATAATTGGTACGTACACACACGCGTCAAATATTAGTAATAAACGATTGGAATAAATAGGCTGTATCGGTCAGTGGCGTAGTTATGATTTGGTTCTAGGGGGGGATATTTAATTAATTGGATGAACATAAAGTAGGGGGCTTCGCCCCCACACCCCCCTAACAGGTATTTTTTTATAAACGTAATTCAATACACAGTTACATTAATACAACAATTTTATTTCCATAAATTCTATAATTTATAAAATAAAATCCAATTTCCTTGGTTTTTTGGCTAACATGTTTATTATCTCCTCTGTGTCAATGTGTATGTTTTTGTTGACAGCCAACATAGTTAATCCATTCAATCGATCCTGTTTAATAACAAATAATGATTATTAATTAATTATTATAAAAATGTAATGACAATCGTTTTATGACAATGAATAAAAAGTTAATGATTTTTAGTCTTACTTCAGACATGGTATTTCTTAAGTATGTTTTTATTCTTTTCAGGGATGAAAACATCCTCTCAGGTGTTGTAGTGGATACAGGCAATGTACATAAAATTTTGACTATTTTAAATATATTAGGAAATATATTAGCATCACATTCAATTGAATAGCTGATTTTGGTACATTATTAGATGATCTGCTTAGTTTCCGCCTCCACAACTTTAGCTCAACCAGTAAAATGTCTAAGTTTTCCACATCTGGTTGGTAAAATTCAACTAATTTCTTAAATGAAGTTTCTTCAACTTCAGTTAAAACTGTATTAGAAGAAAATAAACTCTCAAACCCTACAAATGTAAAATAATTTCAAATAAACTAATTAATAATAATATTTGTTAACATAACTATATAATACTACGTTATTATTTACACATAAGTTAATCTTTTATATTAGACTACATAATAGTATATTATTATACTACCTTTGAAAATGTCCGAGTGTGCCAAAAATCTATTTTCCAATTCAGTTATGAAATAATCAATATATGGTATAAAAACAGTTATTTTATAGTAAGTTTCCGCATCCATTTTTTGATCAGACAATGGATTTGCTCGATTTGTTTGTCTTTTATTCAACCGTTTGACTGTCAACTCAATATCCATTTTAACAGCCATTACCTATTTTTTTTTTTTTTTAATGTTTATATAAATAAATAATATATACTTAACATATATTTGTGTAATTTTTTTAACCTTTGCTTGTAGGAATATTTTTTTGAACTCATTATCACATTCGCTTCTCACAGATTTCAATTCTGAAACAATGTCTTTTGTCAGGTCAACTGCTTCCTTTAAATCGATCCTTTCTTTTTGTAATTGCTTACATAAAGGAAGACCAAATGAAAACAACAGCTAAATATATAAGAAAAGGCATTTTTAATTACATAATTTTTACCTATAGATACTTGTTTTAATTTCAAGATTTATAAAAAAAAAAATACCTTAACAACATAGACTGACACTATAAACTCAGAATCCATAGCTTTCAGTAGTAAATTTGCATCTGTAGTGGAACCTGATGAATCATTCCACTCTGAAATAGTCTCTAATGCTTCTAAGACAAACTCAAATAGCTCAACAAAATCATGAACCGCATCATATCTTTGTACCCATCTTGTGGCACAAAGACGTTTAAGAGTTTTCACTTTTATATCAGTATCACTATTTTCAATACAAGACAGCAGAACATTGTTACGTTTGGGTGTATTGAAAAAAACGTACAACTTTTCTATAATTCCCAAACAATTCCTTATAGGTTTGATGTTACTAGCTGTTGAGACAGCCAAGTTTAAGGAATGAGCTGCACAATGTATGTACAATGCTTTAGGATACATTGCTCTAACGTGGGCTTGAACGCCTTGCATGTGGCCTGCCATATTACTTGCACCATCATAACCTTGTCCATATAAATAGTTGCAGTCCACCCCACAACTCATCAATCCTATTATACCAAATTAAAATATCAAAATAAATTGTTTTAAAAAATGTAAGCCATATTTTTTTCAATTACCATTCAATATAGAATCTGCTAAATATTTGCCTGTCAAACTTTGAACAGGAATAAATTTTAAAAAATCTTCATTCACATTTTTATTTTTGTCTACATATCTAACACATAAGGCTAACTGTTCAACCACTGATATATCAGTGGTTTCATCAGCCAACACAGTAAAACATTTTGAGTCAGTGACTTGATTCACAATCTTTTTCAAAATTACATCACCACACACTGAAATTATTTCATTCTGAATTTGGGGACAAATGAATTTATTTCTTCCTTCTTTTTGTAAAATATTTTTTAAATAATCATCACCATCAGCGGTATATTAAAATGGCTCTAAAATTGCCTTGATTTATATTATCACAATCTGTAACATAAATGACTTACAGTTAAGTAAGTATAAATAAATGTATAAAACAAATACTAACCATATAGGCTCCCAGAATCATTATGTCCACGCAATGCTAGTTCTTGACGACCAGACAATATTACACAATCAATAATTGGTACAAGGCGGTTCCTATTCGACTTAATTTGCTTTGTTCTATTAAAATCTTAAAAAAATATTATAAATATATATTGACAATTAATAAATAATTAACATGACCCATGTCATTGTATACCTTTCGGAATCCAGTCGATCAATTATTGACAATTCTTTATGAGAATATATATTTAAAAAATTGTCTGAATCCAAAATAGAAGATTGATGATAGCTTCTTTGTGAATGTGTACGAAAAATCTGAAATAAAAATAAACAATAATAAATATATTAGGTGTACAATATACCGCCAAAGACATATAAATAAAAAAGCATGCGATAAGTGCATATTACAACTACCTCCTTAGCATTTTTCCACTCATCTAAGGCTTTAATTACAAGCTGTCCTAATGGCTGACTATTGATTCCACCAGTTCTAGCAAAAATAACGCAATGTTTGCAGAAAGCTCCATTTTTAAGTTCAGAATATGACAGCCAATTATACTCTGTAAGCCACTTGTACTGAAACCTCAAGCCACGTTTTTTGTTTTTTTCAGATATAGGAAATTTATAGTTAGATGGAGGAACCCACACGTTAGTTAGAATCTAAAATAAATTTTTGTTTATGTAGTTATACAATTTTTGATATAAAATTATTATTCTTACAAGATGTTTATCTTCATCAAAAATTGAATTTCTTTGTATAAATAAACCTACATCATTTTTGTGATATTGCTGTATGTTCAAGGGTTCTTCAATCTTTTATATAAAAACACATAAGGCAATAAGCATATAAAATGTATAATAAATTAATAACTCAACTCTAAAACATTTGCTTACAACAAGCTCAAGCGCAATACATTATGTAGAAATGTTGGTTATCAAATATAAAAATCTAAAATCATAAATACATGCAAATATTTAGTATGAACCAATAATTTTGATCAAAATGAGAGAAAGTAAGTACTTACATGAATTGGAACTTGAGATGGGAGACCATAACCATCACTATCCTCAATTGAAGTTAACTCAGTGGATTCATTATTAACTGAAGGCTCATTCGGTTTATTCTTGTTTTATATTTTTAATCAAATAGAACAAATATAACAAATTGATATAATTATAAATTATATAAATAATATTACTAAAAGTTCATTTTTAAATGTAACACTGATCTTACCTCATCTTCGTTTACTTTGTTGGCTTTTGGTTTTTTTACAAAAAAAGAAAGAATACTATTCTTTCTTTTGTTAGTTTCATCTTTCATGCTCATTAATGATATTCATACTAAATGTGTAGCACCAGTAATGGAAATATAAATTTAAACGTACACAATCACAGAGGCGTCAACGAACAGAAAACTATGTAAAACTATAATATTTTGATATATTACCTACTTATAACTTATTCAGTGTTGTAATTTTAACCATGCTAGTATGATACGTGGGTAGTAAAAGACGTCGTCACATCAAACAACGGTCGTTTTGCGTCAGTGGTTATCAGTTTATCATCACAGTTACGTATTGAAAAAACCACAGATGTCTATAAATAGAAATTTGTAGAAAAGACACTTGGTTGATCTATGGTATTGCGTTTCGCGTATGATTGTATGATAATATGATAGGCGAAATATATAATTTGAGAGCCAAGATAAGGACATGGTGGATTATAAGTTATAGGTTATTATATCCGTAATTAAAATATATTATATTTTATATGTTAATGCATTGAGCATTAAAAAAAAAAAAAGCTCTGGGGGGGATCTATCCCTATCATCCCCCCCCCATAACTACGCCACTGGTATCGGTTAGCAGTGTGGCGGAGACTGATTACTGATTAGTGATCATGCCACTACGGCCTACGACAGTAAAGATATAAATATAATATTAGTCGATGTGGGATCACTCGGTCGTCGGTGCGATAAGCCTGCGACCATTACAAGAAATAGATATATGACAACGTAATATATTACAATAGTCGAACGGGCGGAAATTCGTTGCGGCGACGCGGTAACGGCACGGCGAATAGGCGAATAGGCCGCGGCATTGAACGTGTAATAACGAAAATATAATTTTTTTTTAAGTTTATATTATGCAAAAATTCTATATTCGTAAAAAAAATTTTTGTGGCGCCCCCAATTTAACGTTGACCGATTGGCGCCCTAGGCTGTAGCCTACTTAGCCTATTGATTAATCAGGCCCTGCTTTTACCTAATTGAGAGTCTCTGAATATGGCACCATCGCTGTTCTTACCATAGGCGCCAATGTCCACTGTCACAAACTTGTAATCTGCATCTACTAGTGCTAGCAGAACCACACTGAAATCTTTTTTATAATTTAAAAAAGTGACCCACTATTTTTGGGCTTTTCCGTCACAACGTGTTTGCCATCTAATGCTCCTAAAATATAAATATATTTTTGTCATTTTTATGTCATATTTACATAATTTTTTTTATTGAATATTATAAATACCTATGCAATTAGGGTATTGCCATTTGTTTGAAAACCCCTGTTCTATATTTTCCCACATATGGCGGTTAGGTAGTAGCAGGTACAGCGGAGATAATCTGTCCCAAATTGCTTTACACGTAGTTTGAACAATTTTTCCAATAGTATTTTCACCTAATCTTCAACTAAATGGTAATGATCTAAATGACCCGCCATGTCAAAGGAATCTAAATGAAATAAAATAAAAAGTTGTATTGTTTTAACATTTTTAAAAAATATTTTAAATTCGTTAAATAGAATAACGTATTTTTTAATTTTTTTTTTTAAATTTAATTATGTATGTATGTATGTATATACTTTTATATTATATTTTTATATTATTATACATATTTAATTTATTTAATTTCAGTCGATGTTTTAAAAAAGAGATGGACATCTTTACGAGATTGCTATCGCAAAGCGTTGATCAAAAGAAATAATCGACTCACCAAATATCGAAAATAAACAGCACGTTGATATTGAATCAGACGATAATAATGGTGATGATGCTCAAATAAATTCATTAAATTCAGTGTCAACAAATAAAAGAAAACTTTCTTTCACTGGTTATACACATAGTCCAAATATTAAAAAAAATAAGTGCTCCGAATATCCAACTAGTGCAGCTTTAGTGCTCAAAACCTACTTAGATGACAAAAAATCGAAAAAAGAACGTAGTTCGGATCATTTAACGTCATTTTTTAAATCAATGGAAGATACAGTTAGAACTTTTTCACCCATGCGACAAATATAAATAAAATCTAAGATATCGGCATTAGTTACTGAATATGAAATAAAAAATATAACTGAGGTTTATCCACAACAAGTTTTTTCCAGTCAATATTCATATTCGCATTCCAGTTCTACAAGTTCCAACCAACAGCCAATATTGCCAACTGAAACCACTCAAAGATCTGAAGCGCACAACAACGATGACAGAACTGAACCATATAATAGGTATGTTATTTTCAAATAATCAGTACACAGAATTATAAAAAATAATTTGTGTGTAAATCTTTTAAAAAAATTACTCGTTACATTAATATTACAGCGTTTCGCATGCCTATTGTATTGACGTATTTTAAAATTAAAATTATTTACTATCAAATATAATATGTTTGTATTCTGTACTACATTACCCTTCAAGGGTGTAATTTAATAAAATAAAAAAAATAAAAAATAAATAATCAATCAAATACTGACCTGAGTGTTACTGCTAACCGTTCGTCTGCTGGTATACAATTTCGAAAGTTTGTATTTCTTTTCTGTATGTCAGGTTTTATATGCTCTAACAATTGGCAAAATTTTTTGCAACTCATCCGGAAGTATTGAAAAAACTTTTTATTGTCCTGTTTTAAATGCGGGAATAGTGTATAGAACTCTCCTTCTTTTTCCCTTGCCAAATGTATGCTATGAACCCACTGTCTTTTTGTCGTATATTTTTCGTTTTCTTCAGCTTCTGACAAAAGAGCTAGTGTGAATATTATGTCTTCTTCGTCACTACTTGTATCACTCATTATAATATTATTTTATAAACACTTAAAAATATTTAAAATAAATAAAGCAGCAATAAGCTTTAGTTCGACCGTCGAGCTTGAGCGATGAGTTCAAAATGACCAAGTATATACGGCCGCGGAATTCCTACTGGTTCCGACACAGTGTGCGGACAAAATTCGTTTCCGTTCCGACGATAAAAATTCGTTTCCGTTCCGTTCCGATCCAGTGTGCGGTAAGCTTTAGGCCCCACATTTTTACTCTGCCCCGGGCCCCGCAAATCGTTGGGTCGGCCCTGATAAGTAGGTATACACTGTTTTATATCATAATCATAAAAATGACAATTTTTATGATTTTAACAAATTTAAAGTAATATAATAAATACTAATAGTAGTAATATTTGTTTTACATAAATGTGTTACTTTACACAGCAAAGTTAATATAATTAAATTAAAGTTTACCAAAATACTAAAAATAAAAATCATACTAGTTAACTATCAACTATCATATGAGAATTTTTTGATAAAAATATTAGTTGTTCAGCATGTTCCGCTGACAATGATGCACGTTTATCAGTAATTACGTTCCCTCCATAACTGAACAATCTTTCACAAGGTACGCTAGTGCCTTGTATACATAAATATTTTCTTGATAATAAAAATAAATTCGGAAACTCTAATTTATATATTTTCCACCAAGCAAGAGGGTCTGAATCTAGGTCTGCTTTGGGAATTTGAATATATTTTTCGATTTCCGCCTCAAAAATATTTTGGTCATTTAATGTTGATTCAGAAGGTACATTTTTGCTTAAAAATAAAGCTATGCCTATAAATTGTGCAAAATGATTTATTATAGTTATGTGTCAAATAAATTTTTTATTAAATATTATAAACTTACCAGAATAACGTTTTTTTTTCGATGAAAGCGATTTATTTTTATTTATTTCTTCTGATTGATCTCCAGATTTTTTCAAATCTTTTATTAGTAATTGTTTTATAATACTTAAATCACAATCATTCAAACAATACGCTTTATATCTGGGAATCTGGGATGCTAATTGTATCAATTGTTTTGTTTTAAAGTTTCCAAAGTAGCGTTTAGATAATTTTTCAAATATAGTATCTGTTATTAAGAGTTCTACGTGATTTAGTGCTTGCGATAGTTCTATATTTAAAGTTGCATCTATATCACCATCTTCTTCGGTATCATAATTTATTTGAGAAAAAAAAGTAGAAGATCCTTCTAGCAATATATTTTTATCAAAATTAATGTCTTCAGTGTTGTCAAATAGTTGAACACTATCCGTTTCTAAATTAGCACTTTTTATGGAATTATGTATTATATTTTCTGTTATATTTAAATTTAATTTTAGTTGCTCATATACTGGCCATAATCCTGAAATGGTAACCTTAGTTTCTAAAGCTAAAGCTTCACCCAACTGTTCAAAAGGATCCATTATATGTAATATACGTTCAATTAACTTCAACTGGTCAAAAGTGGGTAAAATGTTCAAATCACAAAACAAAATACAACATTTCGAGAAGCTATAAGTGCTAAGGAAAAGTTAATGGTTTGCTGAAGGTGAATATAATAATAATATACGTTTATAAAATAAAACAATTTTATACACTTTACTTGTTTATTTATATATTGACTTCACATATTATAATATTTTACTGTTATTATAAAACCTTCAATGATTCAGTATTTTAAAAAACAATAAAATGTCAATACATATTTTGAACATTTGTAGGATCAAAGTTTTCATAAAAATGTTGAGTAGTAGTTGATTTTGATGATGATGGTCTAGAAATAGGAGATGGTGTTGGTGTTTGAATGTATTGAATCGGGTTTTGTGATGGTGTCACTTGAGTGTTAGAGCAAAAGTATGATGTTGAAGGATTTATTGATGTGGGATTTGAGGATTAGCTGATTTATTTCGCAATTGTGCCCACTCTAAGTCAGAAACTATCCCAGACAGTTTGTTTTTTGCCATGTGTTGGTATTCTGGTGAAAATGTTTTAACAGTAGCAGCCAGCCCTTGGAAAAATGTGTCGATTGGATGCTTATAAGATGTTGGATTTTGTTCATCCTTTGTCTCGTTATCCAATATGTATCATCAAAACAGATGATGCTGTTTGTGGTTTATTATTTTTTTTTGTCTTAGGATAATATGAAGCTGGAATTTTCATTTATTTTGGAGATTTTGTTTTTTGTGATAGCGACCCCATAACCTTACGTTTTGACGTGGTTTCTTTTTCACTTTCTTCATCCTCATTTAGAACATCATTATTTGTAGTTTTGTCATTCTTATTGGAAATATCTTCGTCATTTGACTCTTCACTAGCACTTTCTGGAGATAATATGTTAGAATACGTTTCTCGTCCTTTAAAAAATGGTATTACAAAAGACATGCTCATACTTCCATTTTTTTTGTATGTCTGCTGCTTGTCCACTTTTTGTTTTTTTGTTTTTTATTGCCTTCCTAAGTTGATCTCTGAGTGAGATCCATCGATTTATACATGCTTGCCTTATAATCTAATATAAATAAATATAAAAAAAGGTGGCAATTGGATGTCACTTTTTGACAATGTTTATATTAGCATTTTCTATACATCATACCCCTTAACTTGGCAAGTGTACATTATTGGTGTTAAAATTATGAAGTTTGGCTATTCTTTATATTTTGAGGCTCCTGAACTCAAAAAAATAAAATTAAAATTTTAGGACTTAAACTTTTTAAGTTATAAGATATATCCTGTGAGATACATTGCCATAACCTCATAATATGTACTGTGTATCTTATGAGATACATTGCCATAAGCTCGTATTATAAGAGTTGTTTCTAGGGAGATACATTACCAAAAACAGGAAATACAAAAAAATTAATTCATAATAGTATATTTAATATTATATAAAATAAAACCATAACTTTAAGTCTTTAGGTAACACGTTTAAAATATAAACAAACAATTTTTTAATAAAAATAAATGTATAGGAACTTCCTTTAATGTTATTATTTTATTTAATAAAGACATAGTTTAATATAATACTTCATGAGTTTCAATTGAAACAAAACGATAGATAAACATAATATATTCAATTATTTTGCGTAGTGAAAGTTTTGGAAACAATTTCTCCCTTCCACAAAACAAAGACGGTTTTTACATTTAAGACATATGACAGAAGTTTGGCCTGATTTGCAATACCTACATCTGCATTTTGTGGTAAATGCTGGACAATGGTCTATTTTATCTTGTATCACTTCTTGTGGAGGCCTTGGTGCAACCGGTGTTTGAACTTTTTTTACTTTTTGTTTTTCTTTTGTTATTGAAGAAGAAGGACGACCAACCCTTGGCCTATTTTTACAAGCCAACGCAATAGCAATATCTTTTCTAAATTCTTTTAACCTCATCGTGTTTTTTTCACTTTTGCTATCTCTTCTATACAATAACCAGGCATTATTTACAGATAGATCTAACATCTACGAAAATAAAGCCATATACCATTTGTGTGTCTTCATGTTAGTTCGGTAAAGCGCTATAAACATATCTGCAAGATCTACGCCACCCATATGGGTATTATATTCCTCTACTATTTTAGGATAAGGGACAGGCACTTTTTTTTTCGGTTTTTGAATATCATTGAATTGTTTGGACGGGTTCTTCCCCTGCATAAGAGCTTGCCAAACTAACAATTTTATTGTCCAACCATTTAACAATAATTACTTTATTTTTTTTATCACACTGGCTAAAGAAGGTACCCCGTGACATTTTACTTAACTTCTTATCGTCTATATCACATCCACGCAAATGTTGTTTTCTTAATGTTCCAAGACTAAGAATGCCATATTCATGTCTTAAATAATGAATAAGCTCCGGTGTTGTAATACCATACATATAACTAAACATAATATCATTATTTCATTGGCCATTGTGATAAAATTAATCAATAAGGCTCCACGTGGAGCCCATTTCGATTAATTTATAATAATAGTTTAATAATATAAAAAAAATAATTATAAATAATAATATTATGAATTGGTTATCTTCGTTTATTCCGAAAATCGACTATTAATAACACAAAAATACCAGGTATGTGTCTTTTGAGATACATGTATAAACTTATAGGCATTGTGGCAATGTGTCTTCTGAGATACATGTATAAACTTACAGGCGTTGTGGCAATGTATCTTATAGGATACATAAGATTCAAATGACATTTAAAACTATTTATACAATATTTTAATCAAATAAATATATGTAATCATAACATAAATACTTCCTTTAATAGTTTTTCACCCTTGTTTCGTGCATTTTTCTAACAAATAACGGTTTTTGAAAATTTTGATTATGGAAATTCTTGTATATTTGATAACAGGGTAATACTCGATTTGTAATGCTTAACGGAAAAAGTATGATAACATTTATGCGGGAAGTAAAAATATGATAGTAATCAAACAGTGAAGCATTATTAAAAACGTTAAAATGTATATAGAAAAAATAAATATTTAAATTATTTAAAAATGATAAAAGTGAGTGTATCTCCTAGGATGGGTGCGTTACTATTGCGTATGATACGATTGCGTATGGACCTTTTTCATTATTACGATTGCGTACATTCTACCTACCAATACTTAGTGCAACGTTGCCGTTGTTCAAAATCGTGAAAATTTGTAATACAACTTATTTTAGGAAAGGCCATTAGGTACTTTTTGGTAATCTATAAAATACTATGAGATAAGATTAAATATCGATTATTATATAGGATTTCCTGGCGCGTGTTACAATTTAGCATCGTTGTATTAGTATACGACCAACTTGTCATTCGATAAGTCACTGGATTTAGTTTTAGTATTAGTAATAGTGCGGTAACTATGGAGAGTTCTTTAAAAATTATAATGTCAGAACGTGGCAAAGAGTTAGCTGTGGTTTCTTCACATAAATATCGTTTTATAAGAAAACGTAAAGACGAATTGTTAAAATGGATATGTTATAACAAAAGTTGTTATGCCAGTATTTTAACTGATGTCAAAAAAACTCATGTTATTGCGGTAATCGGTGAGCACAAACATGAAGCAATAACACCTCAAAATATTGACCGCCAAGTTGTCAGAGAAAATTGCAAACGAAAAGCCAGTGATTCAATTTCAACTCGACCAAGCAAAATTATACGAAAAGAATTACTGACAAATTTAAGTACAGATATTGTACATAAGGATATTTCTTCTGTCCGAAAAGCCATGTATATGGCAAGACGGAAAAACTTTCCTATATATCCAAAATCTTTTGATGAAGCCATAGATAAAATTTGGGAAATGCAAAACGATGATATTTTTAAATTTAATAATAAAAAATTTATCCACATTCCGATGAATAAATCGTTTATATGTATCACGATTGAAGATAATTTAAATTTTATGAGCTCTTGCACAGAATATTTTTCAGATGGCACATTTCAATTCGCACCTAATTCTTTTATGCAAATGTATACAGTCCATTGTTTTAAAAATGGCTTTTATTTACCAATTATTTTTATTTTTTTGAAAGATAAATTTAAGCAAACATATATCGAAATTTATTAAAGAACTATATTTGAAACAAACATCTAAAACACTTAATCTATGCAAATTACACATCGACTTTGAATTAGGAGCACACGAAGCAGTGAAAGAAGTTTTTCTGAATGTACAACTTATTGGATGTCGTTTCCATTTAAGTCAATCTTGGTGGCGCTATGTAAGTATTTAATAAATAACTAACTCACATCGGTTAAATAAAATACTTTCATGGTAACAATTTTTATATAGATAAATGCAAATAAAAAATTGAGGACAGCATACTCGGATGATAAGAGTTTACTAGGAAAATGGTTAAAAATGTTTTTTGGTCTACCATTTCTGCCTTATCAAATAGTCGAAGACGGTTTTGTTGAACTAGTAGGGGATTGTCCAGTCGTCCAGATGAAGATGGGCTAGAATTTTCAGACTATGTATTAAATAATTATATACAACCAAATTGTATATTTCCAACTAATATATGGGCTGAAGAACCTTCAATAAATAAAAGGTATCATATTTTTATAAATTATATTAAACACAAAGTGTCATAGAATATTTAGATTATTATTAATTCCGTAATTGTTACGTCATTTTAATGTCAGAACAACAAATGGCCCAGAGAGTTTCCACAGAACTTTTAACGCTCAATTTTATAATGCACATCCACCAATATACTTTGTGCTTGAGTCATTGAGAGAAATGCAGGCTGAAACCAATATAAAAATATCCACTATACAAAAAATATATCCAAACCTATTCCATCTAAAAATATGCAAAAAATTAACCATGCAATAAAACTATACGACCAATTTAAATTAGATGGTAATGTATTAAATTTTTTATCAGGGACTGGTTATCGACACCAAGGTCTCAATTTATAACTTATAATGTATATTTTTATTGTATTTTATATACCTAAATATGTTATATTGTTTTTAATTGACTATTATAATATAATAATGATTTTTTTAAATTATATTATTATTTAATTTAATTTAATTTGATAGTACCTACATGTTGGCAACGTTGCACTCATTTTCGTACGCAATCGTAATGTTTTTAAGGTCTAGGTAGAGAAATCGTACGCAATCGTTTTACTAAAAGGGATAATCGTACGCAATCGTATATCACCGCCTAGGATACAATACCAAGTTAAGGGATACCGCCGTATGCACAGTCATTTAAGTGTTACTTAAAATGAATTTAAGTGTCACCTAAGCACAGTCCCTTAAAATTGCGTTGCACAGTCATACTTATGGGATAGTTGTCACTTAAGGACTCCCTTAAATTTAAGTGCTGGATTAACAGCCCATAGTGGGCCCGTAACATTTGATATCAGTCATTCTGATAGAAAGACATTTTTATTTGTTCTGCTGCGTCATCATTTTAAAAATTGTTTTCTTTCATTTAACTTTCATTAATCGTTTTAATTACAAACAAGTAAACATGAACGATGGTATATTTGAGCTAATTGACTTCATACACTTTGCTGTAAAACATAACAAATGAAATACCTAACTTGTTTTATTATTTTTTTAAATTTTTTTTAACATACATATGTTTTTGCGTTGGATACAAGATTTTTTTCTCTAACTATGAGGTCAAATTTTGAAAGGTTTTTGCTATTATGATTATACTACCTAATCGTATCAAATTTAATCATAACTATTACCTACAGAAAAAATATCAAGTAGGTATATATAGTATATACTATATAGCGTGCTACTGGTTTTCTTTGATTATCCATGTTATTTTTATATAATTTATTTGACTTGTGTGCTACACGTATATAATAGGGCAATTTTTATTTTTATTTGAAATAGTAAATTTTACATCTAATACATTTTTTTTTATAAAATATCATTTTATATTTTTTTTATTTTTAATAATATTTTTAATTCTTAGATTTAAAAATGAAAATTGTTATGAATTTCTAACTCAAAATAATTTGCAAATTTTCGTGATTTTTACGTATTTTGTCAACATTTGAACTTTAAATGCTTATAAAAAAAATTGTGATCATTTGGACGGTTTTAGTGAGAAGGGGCCCAAGTCAATTTTCATCGATTTTTACTTTATAGGTTAAAACTGTAGGAAATTTTACGCCGCATCTAATGGTGCGACTGTCGTTGTCACGTGACTAATCATTATCAAATTCTATTGTAGTGCGTTTGGGTCCATGTAGTAACTCAAAATAGATTTTTGTGAGAAAGGGTACATGTCAATAAATTTAACATATCCTTATGCGTCAAAGGGCAATGCAATTTTGTATGCGTGCGAAAGGGACTAAGTCACGAATGTAAATGCTATTTCATTACGTTAACACGTTTTTTATCTAATATTGTGGACGATTTTAATAATAATTGTTAGTACTTTTTACTGTTTATAAATAATTAGCAATTAGTTTTAAAGTTATTATTCAATATTCAAACCATATTTTCACAATGATGTCTAGTAGAAGCAATCGACTTTTAGCAATGGCAACTAGTAAGTACCTACATATTTATTTCATATTATTAATAAATAATAATTATAATAATTAATATTATGTAAAAAAAATTGATGAGCTATAAAAAATAAAACTAGGTATTGTTCAAATATAGTGCTTACACATAATGTGTACATACTAAGAACAGTAAGAACACTAATTATGTTAAAAATAGCCATGTATGCATAGTAAATTATATTCATATTATTTCATACAAACATTCTTATACTCGGGAAATTTTTTTCTCCCAAATAAATATTATAATATTAGTTAATTATCTAACTAGAAAGTCATGTCCTATATTGCTATGTCATGGTGTATCTAACCATTAAACCATCTAGCTAAACTTATTTTATTCCATAATAATGCACAGTATTTTAAAAGTTGTATGATTTTTTTAAATTATTTAGGTGGTGTAAACAATCAAGATAGGAACACAATTAACTATTGTAAAGAAAAAATACCAAAGAAACCATTTGTTTGTCGTAATTTAAATAATAGTTTTTTAACTCAAGTCAATACATCAAAAACCAAACAAGTTCTGGTAATATAAAAGTTGATAAACATTTAGCTCTTAAGTTATATTTTGTAACTTAATAAAACATTTATAATTTTTGTGTAAAATATTATATATTGATACACAAATACTTAATAAGTACCTATTATGATTTCTTAAGTTATATTAAATTGTACCATAGCGATGACAACCACTTTTAGTTTACCCAGCACAATATTTTAGTTTTTATATTACATTTTTATAGGAATGGTTGAATCAATCAGAATCTACAAGAATTTCTGATGAAACTGTTACAAAAATATATAAAACAATTAAAACAGTGAGTATGAAATCTAATTTTAAATTTCAATATTTTTATAGTACCTATATTATTAACAAAATACTTAATGTAAAAATGTAAAAAAAATTGTATTGTAATTGGATTTGGACAAAAGTAAACTTAGATTATGTAAGTGGTAAAAAAGATAATGCTGAGTTCCTATGTGTGCAATTAGCACCACATATCATCATATTAGATAGATATTATAATGTAGGTACTATAATACAGGGGCGTATTTACGGGGGCGGATCTGGGGACGGATCCGCCCCCATGGCTCTTTGAGATTGTATAATATAATTATTAAATTCTAATATATATAGAATATAGATATTAATTGATAAGTTAGGTTTGATAATTATCAAAAAAATTATTTATGATAACAGAGGTTTTTGATATTATCATTAAATTTCTCGTAGCCACGGTCATGGCTTAAGATAAACAGGTTACGAAACCACCTATTAAAACTATACAACAGAAATGATGCTCAAAGATTCTCGAATATAAACAGCTGATGGTTTGTGTGAGAATAGTAGCTAGCGTTCTTGCGGCCAAAAACAATTTTATTTATTATCAATGTTATCTTTAAACATTTACCCGCGAATTTTTATTGATGGATATTTGGCATGACATATTATATATATTATATGTCATGATATTTGGGATTTGGAATAAAGATTACAATACAATACAATCCTCAATAGTTTTCTTTTGTAATATTGCACCAATTTCCATTTTTCATCGTTCTACTTTTTGCCTTTTTAGTAGTTTATTTTGTACTATATTTTCCTTTTATCCAATATGGTTTCCAACAAGTGTTGTGTTCCTGGGTGTAGTAAAAGTGCTGCATCTAAATTTGGTGTTCCTAAAAATATGATGAATGTCTAGGAAAATATTATTGGGTGTCCTTTAAACAGGAATTCAAGAGTTTGTGCAAACCATTTTAAACCTAGTGATATTACATCAACATGGGAGTCTGGTAATGGTAGTAGCCAAATCTCGGTATGTTCTATTGAAATATATACATTATACATATAATTAAAAATGAATAGATAATAGGTAAATTTTTTTAGATTTGTTTAAGAAAGCCACGATTAAAATCTGGAGTTATACCAATTAATAATTTAAGTGATGAATTAAATGACATAAACCAGGTTAGTTTAGGAAATAGTATAGATATATAAATATATTAATAGTTCAAATATTTTATTTTTACTAATTTAAAAATATTATTAGGTGAATGAAACAATGACAATGCTTAACGAACATAATTATTTTAAAGTTAATCTAAATGATGAGTTTGAACCACCACTTGCCAAACGAGCATGTATTGAGGTTTGAATAAATTATAATTTTAATAACATTGACAAAAGTAAATTAAAAATAAATTTATTTTAAATGCCCAGTTATCTGACAGTGTAATTGAATCAATATCTGAGGTAGTAATTCAAGATAATATATTGATAAATGATGAAAGTTCAATTTCACTACCCATGAATTGGTTTTGTGATGTTACTACTAATAATGGATCTGTTATAGCAAAAACTTATTTTATTCTCAGTCCATTTCAAATATACAATAAAAGAGTTGTGGAAAAACGATTAGTTATATTAAAAGGTATTAAAATAAGTAAACAATAGTTACATCTAAATGTTTGTCATAATGACTAGTATCGTGGATAATAATTTATCAGTTAAAAAAAAAATATGTGTACTTCGAATACTAACTTAACTTTACCATATAAATATATTTATAGATTCTGAGCCAACATTTTACATTAATGAGAAACAAATTAAGTTATCACAGGTTGGAATAAATAATTATGATGAACCATTGAATATTGAATACATGCTAAATATACTTGTAAAAGTTAATGTTTGTCGAGGTGTAAAAACTGACAAAAATGTAAAAACTTCTTTTGGTTCTCAATTTATAGAATTTAATGGTCACTGGAGACATGCGAATTGTTTAAATATTATAGAAGATGGAGCCAGGTATTAAATTCTGAAATATTTTAAATTTTCCTTAATAAATTAATTTTGAAATAATAACATTTCTAATTTCATTCTGTTTTAAATAGTCAATTATGTGTATGGTGTAATAGATTAAAATACACCATAAATAAAAAATTCAAAATATTGTCAGCTGGAAAGTCTTTAAGAGTACCTTTAACACCGAGCAAAAAAAGCAAATTCAAAAAAATTCTTAAATCCAAAAAAATTGCAAGCCAAAAGTTTTCGAGAGCGCATAAAACAATTAAAAATTTGAAATTGCAGTTGAATAATATCAAAACTAAAATATCCCAAGTCTCATCAACCACATTAAATGAAATAATTCAGAAATCTAATTTATCTGACTGTCAATCTAATTTAGTCAATGAAATTTTTAATGCTGCTAAAGTTAAATCTAAGAATCAGAGAAGGTATAGCGATAACTGGATTCTATTATGCTTAATTTTACAGATTAGGTAAGTTATTACAAAATATAATAATATGAATAAATATGAATCATACAAATTAATAATTTTCAGAAGCCCAAGTGGATATAGATTTCTGAGAAACCAAAACATACTTCCACTTCCCTGTGTAAAAACTGTTAGAAAGTATCTTTTGGCAATTAATAATGAATGTGGATTTGACCTTAATTTCTTTAAACTTCTGAAAAAAAAAATGTTGAGTAAAAGTGACTATCAAAAAAAAGGCATTTTACTATTAGATGAGGTATATTTGAGATCAAGTATATCAGTCAACAGCCGTACTTTAAGTTATTCAGGATTGGAAGATTTTGGAGGAGAACTTCCAAGTAGAGACACTGAAAAAGCAGATCATGGTTTGGTATTTATGTGGTCTAGTCTTGCAGATAGTTTTACACAACCTATTGCAGTTTTTGCCTCCAAAGGTCCTGTAAAAGGTATATAAATTATAATTGATAAGAAAAATTCAATTTTAATATACTAATATTTAAACAATTTTAAGGAATGGATTTGACCAAATTAGTAGTGAAAGCAATAATGTTATTAGAGACCGCAGGAGCACAGGTTTTGGGACTAACTATAGATGCAATATTTAAAAGATTATAAAATAATAAAAATATTTTGAATGATTGATGCGTCAAATGAAATAAATAATTATTAAACAATTGGTTAATGAATGTAGGTCTCTAATCTTTTAAAACTACCACCATTATATATATTAATTTTTTTAATGAAAAGTATACCTATATTATATAAGTATAATATATGTGTAATTAAATATTAGGTATTAAAAATGCCATGTGGTTGTTAGTAATATTGTATTCTGGGGGTTATTATTAGTGGGTCTAGGGTTGGGATTAGACCAAAAGACTTTTTACAATTTGCTTTAATTAAAATTATATTAATGTTTTTTAGATTCTGAGCGGAGTGATGAATGTATTTCTTTATATAACTAGTATTATGTTCATATAACTGATATTTCAATTTGTTTCTGAGAAATAAGGGAGTTATTACTTATTACTTACCTACTTGAAAGTTAAAACATTTGATAAAATTATCAGTTGTTCAATATAATTTTTGATTGTCACCAGTAGTTCAAGAATTTAAGTTAGGTACTGTGACACCGAGTCAAGGCCATAACAGTTGGTAGGGTCCAAGTGTATCCCCATCCCAATATTTTTAAAATTAGAACAAGAGTTTTTATATTTTTTAAACGTACAAATGATGAGTGTCCAGTATCAATATAAAAAAAAAATTCTTTTTCATCTATGGCCTTGCACCGAGTAATTAATTTGTGTAAAACTTACCTAACAAATTTTGAACAAACGGTTTTCAAATTTGCATTTTAAACTTTAAAAACTAAATTAGTTAAAAAAACACAAACTTCTATTTTAACTTAAGTTACTATTTTTACCAAACCAACTTAGAAATTTGTAACATTTCAGAAACTAATTTAAAAGTTCTTGATAGTAATAGCTATAGCAGAACTATGATTGATAAATCTAAAGATAAGTGTAGTAGAACAAGTATTAAATTAATGCATTTAGTGTAGTGACTAGGAGTTACCATTGATAAATTTTTAAGATGGGATATCTGTATTAGGGTGACGGTTAACACAATTAGGAGTTTCTTTTGTAAATTCAAAACCCTTAATAGTTTTTCATTACCTAATACATTGCAAATGATTTTTTGCACTATCGGTATACTCTTATTGGATATCTGCCTGGGGAGGTGCATATGATTGCCATTTAAAACTGCTTAATACAATTGTAAATACATTATTAAGAATTACACAAAAAAAACATTATCGTACTAGCACAAAAACTCTTTATAATGAATATATACTTTAAAACTTTAAACAATTACATGTTAAAGAGATTTTATTAAATTTATATTATATTGATTGAAATGAAGTGAGGTTTAATCACAATTGATACATTTAAAACTAATTAAAATATATTTAGATCAAATAAGAGCATTACCGAATTTGGTAAGAGAAATCCTTTAAATATTTGTATTGCCATATGTAACAATTTAGGAATTGATATTAAGAGTTTCCCTAATTTTAAATTATTTTAAGAATCATATTATTATACATAAGATATGTTCCTTAATATAATAATTGTAAATATAGTATTTTATATAATTATGCTGTACTTTTGAACTAAAACTTTTAATTATTATATATTTATTTGTAGATTTGAATACTACCTATTATTTATTTATGTTATACTAACTAAACCTTTTAATATTAATATATCACCTTTGTTTTATCTTTAATCTTTATATATGTTAGCTAACTTAATTTAGAACTCTTGTTTCCTACTGAACCTTTGTTTTGGAAACAAATTATTTTATATTTATATTTAGTTTAAAAACTTTGTATGAAATTTTGTGAAATAATAAATTACTACTACTATTACTACTAACTTATATTCTAACATAGTTAGTTTTTGTATCAAAGTAATATAACTTTAACTAGTTGCAAAAATGAATAACTTGCACAGCTTTGCTAAAAAATCTAAGTTACGGGTTACTATTGGTTCTTTCTACTTTTTTTAATTTATCAATAAATTACAACATAATATCATAATTATCTTGGAACAAAATAAAATAATAGCAACTATATTTTTTTGTTTCCATAATTTATTAGGTAGGTAACTATATATAAATTAAATAAATGTATAATAATTACATAATTTTAAAAATGTATAATGCAATAAACTTAGGCTAGCAAATCGACAATTATTTCTGTTACACTCTGTATAATGTGTTTGCGTATGTTTTCTGTTATACTGTGTTTCATTGCTTGTGGGAAATATTTATTAAAAGCAAGAAGCATTGGTGGAACTATAGTTGAAGCCAGTCAGGTCAATAAAATATTTAGTTTTGCCTATGGTATTGTGTATTATTTTAATAATACAATAAAAATATATATCTAGTCAGGTTTTGGTCACAATGACATATCTAATTATTCCTAATCTGTTTTATTTACATTTAATTTTTTTTTTTTTTTATGGAGGGCTTATTAAAAATTAAAAATTGTTTTTTTAGAATTCTAGTAATTCATTGGCAGTCAGTTGTGGTTTTGTTGTATTTAATTAGGTAATGTTGGTTATTATTATTATTATTTTTTTTATTCCGGCGTTTTAAAATTTAAACCATATTTATTATTTTTTAGGTTGACAGAAGACTTGTTGCATTCATTCCAGCAGTAGCAGTAGTAGTTTTTAAGTAAGTTAGTTAGGTTATTATTTTTTTTTTATTGTATAATTTTTTTTTTTAGATTCTGAGCGGAACAATTTTTTTTTTGTATTTTGTATTGTAATTTTTTTTTTTCAAAATGGGACGGCTATCAAAACGTGCATTAAAAAACAAAGAAGCTAAGACACGGTCGCGTGATAATGAAAGTTTTCGTGTACAAGAACTCGAAAATGATAAATTAAGAAAACGGTTATATCTTGCTTCACAAGATATTTCAAATCAAAGAAAAATTCTTAATTTGAAATGTACAAAAAAACGACTACTAGATCCGGTGAATAAATTAAAAAACCAGATTACCAGTCGTTTAAACATGGATAAACGATTGCAAGATCCGGTGAATAAAAAAAAACACCAGATCACTTGTCGTAAAAATATGGACAAACGATTGCAAGATCCGGCGAATAAACTTAAAAACCAGATCACCAGTCGTTTAAACATGGACAAACGATTGCAAGATCCGGCGAACAAAGTTAAAAACCAGATTACCAGTCGTCAAACAATGTTGAAACGATTGCAAGATCCGGCAAATAGAAAAAAACACCAGATCACTTGTCGTAAAAATATGGACAAACGATTGCAAGATCCGGCGAATAAACTTAAAAACCAGATCACCAGTCGTTTAAACATGGACAAACGATTGCAAGATCCGGTGAATAAAGTTAAAAACCAGATTACCAGTCGTCAAACAATGTTGAAACGATTGCAAGATCCGGCAAATAGAAAAAAACACCAGATCACTTGTCGTAAAAATATGGACAAACGATTGCAAGATCCGGCGAATAAACTTAAAAACCAGATCACCAGTCGTTTAAACATGGACAAACGATTGCAAGATCCGGCGAACAAAGTTAAAAACCAGATTACCAGTCGTCAAACAATGTTGAAACGATTGCAAGATCCGGCAAATAGAAAAAAACACCAGATCACTTGTCGTAAAAATATGGACAAACGATTGCAAGATCCGGCGAATAAACTTAAAAACCAGATCACCAGTCGTTTAAACATGGACAAACGATTGCAAGATCCGGCGAACAAAGTTAAAAACCAGATTACCAGTCGTCAAACAATGTTGAAACGATTGCAAGATCCGGCAAATAGAAAAAAACACCAGATCACTTGTCGTAAAAATATGGACAAACGATTGCAAGATCCGGCGAATAAACTTAAAAACCAGATCACCAGTCGTTTAAACATGGACAAACGATTGCAAGATCCGGCGAATAAAGTTAAAAACCAGATTGCCAGTGAAATAAACAGATCTAGAAGGCTAGAAAATCCAGTTTTCAAAAATACATATCAAATGAAAAACACTCAAAACATGAAAAAGAGAAGAATACCGTCCGATAGTAGTCTTCGTCAAAATATATCTAGTAAAAAGAGAACACCAAATTCTACATCATATAGAAGAAGAGAACGACAGAAATTAAATGAAACCAGGCAGAGGGAAGATGTTTTGATTTCTGAATATATTTTGAAAAGGTCACAAGGTTTATCAGAAAAATGTTATTCGTGCCATCGACTACGTTTCCCGTCCAGTGTCAATGAGTGCAACTCTGATCTCCTCAAGCAATTAGGTATGTCAATAATTCCAACTGATGCCAAGAGTACTGTACAAATTTGCACAAGTTGTCATCCGCATATTAAGAAATCAAAAGTTCCTCCGTTGTACGTAGGAAATGGTTTTGAGTTGAACAGTGTTCCACCTTCAGTTGCTCGACTAAATCAAATTGAAAAGCAGATGGTCTCACTTAGATTACCGTTTATGAAAATATTCAAATGTCTCCGCAGTGATGGACAGTTAAAAATCAAAGGCAATGTTATCAATGTTCCAATTGATCTCACCAAGACCACATCTATTTTGCCAGGCGTGCCGAAAATTTAGCTGCAATTAAGATGATGAAAGTTAAATTGAAAAGAAAATCATGTTTTAAGCAACATTATCTTTATCAAAATGTAAGACCATCATTAGTAGTAGCAGCGTTGAATGATTTGATTAAAAAACCACTGTATAAAGATGCCGAAATAGACAGAGATTGGTTGGGTCATGTCACAGAAACCACCAAGGGTTTGGAAAATGGTTCGGATCTTGAAAGCGAAGGAACTGACGATGAAGATACAAATATCGAGCCAATCAATCCGGGACAAATGGACACGATGATTGAAAACTGTGATTTTGTGTCTTTTGCTCCAGGTGAAGGCATGACACCGTTGTCTATTCTCATCGATGATCACGCGGAAGAAAAAGCTTTTCCCGACTTGTTTGGAGGACATCCACGCACTAATAAATCACCTCTAAAGAATTATTCAAAAGTGGTACGATCTGAACTGCTGAATGTAGATCGAAGATTTGCATCTGACTCTTCAAACATATTTTTTAAATGCAAAGTATTAGTTCAAAAAGTAATCGCTAGTAATGTGCAAATTGTTTTACGAAAAAACAAAAAAGGAAACACAACTGCCAATGACGTAGCAAATCCAGAAGTCTTGAATAAAATGATAGATAACGATCAAGGATACCGAATGCTACACAACGTACAAAATTCACCATCATATCTAGCTGCAATGAGGAAAAACGTTTTTGCTATGGTGCGTCAAGAAGGTCAACCGACTTTATTCCTAACATTTAGTCCCAGTGAATCAACTTGGATTGATTTATTGAAGATTCTATACAAGCTTCGTTACTCCAAAACATTATCTGATGATATTGAACTAACTTATGCTCAAAAATCAGATTTAATTCGACAAGATCCTGTTGTTTGTGCTACTTATTTTGATCACAGGTTTAGAGCACTGTTCAAATTGATTAAATCCAAAAATGTAATTTTCAAAGATCACATTGTTAAACATTTCTTTTATCGGGTCGAATACCAACACAGAGGAAGTCCACATGTACATATGCTATTGTGGTTAGACAATGCACCTGTTTTCGACCCAGCCAAACCGGAGACTTTTGGTGCGTGTGTAGCACTAATTGACAAATACATCAAGTGTATGATAGACGATAGCAGTCCTGCCCATGAGTATTTACATAAAAATACTCATAAACATACACACACTTGTTACAGGACTGACAAAGATAAACAAATGAAAAAGTGTCGCTTCAACATACCATATCCACCGATGAATGAAACCTGCATATTGACTCCCCTAACAGCTGACAACAGTAATGTAATCACAAGACAAATTCGTATAAAACAATATGAAAAACTTCTGCAATATCTCAGAGACTTCAAGGACGGCGACACATCTTCAGAGCCGTCGTTAGAAGATATTTTACAACAATTATCAATAGCAGATGTTAATGAATATAAATCCATTATTCGAACTGTTATTAAACGGCCTACAGTTTTCCTAAAACGAACCATAAAACAAAGAATGATTTCTGGATTCAATGAGGAACTATTTCCGCTGTGGCAATCTAACATGGACATACAGTTTATATTGGATGTTTACTCTTGTGTCAGATATGTAATCGAGTATATTGGAAAAAGCCAACGCGGAATATCAAAATTAATGAGAGACATTGTCGAGAATCTCAAAACTTCCACTGATATACCTGTCAAAGAACAACTGAAAAGGATAGCTTCGACGTTTTCGGGGAGTCAGGAAGTTTCTGCACAGGAAGCAGTGTACACTTGCTTAGGTATGAAGCAATGCAATACGTCAACTGGGTATACATTTATAAACACCAGCCATCCGGATAAGAGAACTCGAATGTTGAAACCAATGGCAGTAAGAGGAGAAATGGATCCACAATCCGATGACATTTTCTACGATGGTCTAATTGAATACTATTCGTCTAGACCTTATAGTCTTGAAGAAATAACTTTGGCTGAATTTGGAGCCAATTATGAAGTTCGCAGTAAAAAAAAACCTGCTAAAAACAATTCTGACTCGGACACTGATATTAAAGAAGAAACCACTTATTCGATTGACTCCACGCTAATCGGAAAACCAAACAAGTGTATACATAAACGTAAAATGAGAAAAATCATACGGTATGTAAGGTTCAATGTGGATAAAAATGAACAAGATTTTTACAGAGAAAATGTTATGTTATTTTTACCATGGCGCGATGAAACAGTTGATTTATTAAATATCAACTGTAAACAAGTGTATGAAACAAACATTGATCGAATAAAAGACTTGTACCAACAGTTTAATAAAGTCGAAGAAAACCAATTAGACAACGATGAAAACCAAATAGAAGCTGAGCAAGGCCATAACAATAATCTGGTTCAAGACGATGAAGATTGGGTGCCAGACGATGTACTCATAAATGATGTCGGAGAATATGTAGAAACTACAAATACTCCAGATGTTGATAAACCTAAAGATGGTGGAAAAATAAGAGTGCACTTAATTGACAATGAACAGTTCAATGACCTAATCAGATGTTTAAACGACGGTCAACGCCAACTCTTGTATCATACCACTCATATCATAAGAAGACAAATATGGGGCAGAGATAATCCTGCAATAAAGGCGTTTGTCACTGGACCAGCGGGAGCTGGTAAATCAATGCTTATACGAGCATTAGCACAGTCTGTAATTCGCATAGCAAATCTTAGACCAGATATAGACGATTTATCACTTCCACCAGTATTACTCACAGCACCAACAGGTAAAGCTGCCTATGGAATAAGAGGTTTAACACTTCATTCTGCGTTCAAACTCCCATTGAATCAATTTGCCGGGTTGCTACCAAAATTGAGTTCAGATATTTCAAATACACTACGTTGTCAATTTGCCAACGTTAAGCTATTGATAATTGATGAAATTTCCATGGTCGGCATAAAAACACTAGGATATATTGATCAGCGATTGAGGTCTGTTCTAAGAATAAATAAACCCTTTGGTGACATAAATATCATAGTGTTTGGTGATTTCTTTCAATTAGCACCGGTATTGTCAACACCACTGTACGACAGCTTTGAAGAAATACTGTCTAAATATCCAAGTGCGGTAGAAATCTTATCAATTAAATCTATTTGGGAAACATTCAAGTTTTACTAATTGACTGAAATAATGCGCCAAAAAGATGACAAACAATTTGCAATCATGTTAACAAAGTTGGCCAGAGGACAATTGGAGGAAGCTGATGTGAAATATTTCCAAAATCTTATAACCCAGTTAGACGTTACTTTTCAACCACAAGTAATGCACCTCTGGGCTACTAACAACGAAGTCGACGAAATGAACAGAAGAGTGCTTAGCTCTATGAATCAAGTGGGTTTCATTTCTGAAGCAATTGATACGTCCGCCAAACGACAGGATATTGAATCTGCCAAGAAAATGCCACGACAAAAAACTATGGGATTACCTTTAAGATTAGTTTTAAAAGAAACAGCCAAGTATATGGTGATAGCAAACATTTCAACCGAAGATGGCATAGTCAACGGTGCCATTGGAGACCTCATGCAAATAAACAAAGGACAAACTGTAGGAGGTAAAGAAGTTGCTAAAAGAGTTTGGATCAAGTTCGATGAACCAGAAGTGGGGTCAATGACTAGACAGCAGATTAAAAACAAACTGAAACCTGAAGGCGAACACACAGACAATATGTGCAAGTGGACACCAATTGAAATCACAAAATTAGAATTTCAGTTGGGTAATGCAGAGCACCATATAGTAACGAGAATGCAATTGCCCTTGGTGGAAGCTTTGGCATTGATGGTACACAAAAGCCAAGGCGCCACGTATAAATCTGTAGCATTTCATATACCCAAAAAGTACTTGAAATGCAATATGTTGTACGTTAGATGTAGCCGAGCAACTTCAGCACAAGGTTTGCGTATAGACCACTTTCCTGCAAAGCCACCAAAACCTTCATCAAAAGTTGAACATGAGATGTTCAGGCTTAGGACACCAAGTTGTGCCCTAAATCCACGGTTTTCTAAAATTATGAAAGACAACAAGCCAATAACATGTATGTCACATAATATAAGGTCGTTAAAAAAATATGAAGATCATATTAATGTGGACATCATTCTTTTGCAATCTCAACTAATGTTTTTCCAAGAAACCGGTTCAAAATCAACAGACACATATAACATTAAGAACCATATCGAGTGCTGTAGAATAGACAGTATACATGCCAATGGCAAGAGTGGTTCGATTTGTTTTGTTGAAGAATCTATTCAAAATGAGGAAATAACTAGCAATTCAACATTAATCCACGACAAAAAAACACGCACACACCTAGAAGCAATTGAAGTATTCGTTGAAAATATAACCTACATTGGGATATACTCATCGCCCAAATTTCCGGTGCAGAAACTTTGTGATTTCATTGAACAAGTAGCTTCAACCCGAACAAAAGTGGTTTTCATCGGCGATTTCAATACAAACTTCAATAAACTACCAAAACAACTAGTTCAAATATTAAAGCAATTCAATTACAAGGTATTAGTGGATGATATAACTACAGACTACGGAACAAGCATAGACAACGTCATATCAAATGTTGAAATTGCAGCTATGGTGTACGAGTCTCTCATAAGTGATCACAGGCCTATTCTCCTTATGGACAAAGAAACTTGCGATGAAATTGAAGAAAATGATGTGGCAGCTGATGATCAAATTGTAAGAGTTGTTGAAAACAATTCGATCAAACCAAACGTCAGCATAGCTAATAGAGATATTCTGGTAAAATCAACCAAGGTCAGGAATAATAATAGTTTTGATGATATAGAATTCTTACAAGTTGATAGTGGCACTGTTATGGC
>JANEHU010002682.1:0-28081 GCA_027563435.1 Nasonovia ribisnigri | reverse complement strand
ATTTTATATACACGCAATGGCATTTTAAAATATAATTTTTTTGAGAAAAATGATAAATACTATTGCCTATAATACTAAAATTAATTACTTTATTCACAATAATATCATCAAATACATTTAGACTTAGTAAGATATAGACTGACTGACCGTCTTCGCTCAGAATCGTTTTTCTTATTCAATGATATTATATCATTGGATAAAAATCTAACACAATCCATTACAGTGACTCACTTGTAACCTACTGTACAGCAGAGCGACATACACTTACCAGCCCTTTTTTTCTTTTTTTTTGTAATAATTTCTTCCGGAGGAAGATCGGGAGGTATAGTATTTACATAATATATATTAAATAATATTACACTGACGAGTGACGACTGTTTACAATATACGACAGTTCCCATCGTTTAAAAGAAAAAATGCCCCCATTTTTTATGCTATTTTTACATGAAAATTTATAATTGTTACATTGATTGCTAACTTATTTTATCACTAGGTTCAGTAACTCAGCGTATTCGCGTCGTTGACTGTAAAAATATGCTTAAATGTTTTTTTAATTAAAACTTAAAATTTTAATAATTAATTACTTAATGCGTGCCCATAATAAAACATATGAATATAAGGTTATAGCTACCTAGCTACTGATTGCTAAACGGACATTCCCCCCCCCCCCCCGACATTTTCTCGTCGCGTGTTTTTGGTTCCCCCCGTAAATTTTTTAAAGGTTACTATTTTATTAATATTCTATTATTTATTATTGAATATGAAATTTTTATATTATTATTATTAATATTTCTAAATATTTTCATAAATATAATAAATTATAGATGTATATCTTTGATCAATTGAACAATAAAAATATAATTTTAAATAAAATATATAATTGGTACCTAGCTAAAGGCTATCTAAATAAAATATAATAATTAATACAATGATAGGTACATAAAAATATAATTGGTACCAAATACTTTGAGAAAGATGATAATAACAACATTGAATATTAATGTCGACGAATACTAATTCAATAGCTTGAATCATGGATTGCTCAAAGTCAATACTTATAGTTTTTAATTTCAACTCAGGCAACATACTTCTTAGTTTTGTTAAAAGTTCAACGTAGATTTCTTTAGTTTTTCTTTGTAATAAAACCTCATCTGTCTGTTTTAAGAATTTGTATTTTATTCATGACCACGAAAAAAAAGATAACAAGAATTTTTATTTCAAAACCTATAACAAGCATAGTAGGTAGTATAGTAAAACCACTAAACCACTACTAAACTATATTTTTGATATTATAAAAGCTTCACTCAATACTCATGACGATGTAAGATTGTATAACAATGTTTTCTTAATAGTCTAAGAAATTTATTGGGTTTTGGACACAATTTTTGATTTCAATGTTACCCTCCTAATTCAGTACTATAGTACACTGTTGTACTATTATATTTTATTTAGACAATCTTTTATTTAAAATTGTATTTTTTTTTTTTTATTATTACTCTTTTAGTTGATAATAGGCAAACAATAATAATTTCATATTCAATAATTAACAATAGAATATTATAAAATAGTAACCTTTTAAAAAAAAAATGGGGGGAAAATATCCGCATCAAAAAATTTATGGGAGGAAAATGTCTGGGGGGGGGAATGTCCGCCATTCCTACTGTTTAGTCCTTGTTTGTGGTGGAAATTAGTCTTCTTAGAGATTATTCTTGGTTTGAAATATAATATTTTTATTTCGACAAATAGCAGTAAACAATTGTTGTTCTTCCTCTATGGATAACGTGTCTTTAGCTGTGGTATAGGTGTGTTTATTTATTTGTTTTATATAATATTTTATTCTGCGTCTCCTTTTTTTTTTTTTATTTCGTAAGGTACCTAATTACAAAAATAAATAAAAAAAAACCGAGGAAAATTAAATTAAATATATAACTACATTTATTAAGTGAAAAATACAAAATATATTAATTAGAATCAGTGTCTGTCAAAAAATTAATTAATCCGTCTTCGTCTCCAACTACTTATCGTTATCGGGCCGGAGTGGAACGAGCCCTACGGCCATTCTACCTCCAAGGAAATATCCCGTCGACCACGTACTAAATAAAATTTTTTTTTTAAATTAATCTATAACATTATTATAATATAGGAAAAGGAAAATTCGCACGATTTCGCAAGATATATATTGTTTAACTACTCGATCCATAGCTCCAAAATGCAGTTTCAAATTTTGCCAGAAAAAAAAAATTGAAATGTTTCCCGGAACGATAATACCACAATACTGATCTCAACACTCGGAGAATTTAAAATAAAAACTACGTTCACACCCAACATAAGAGCCAGCAACATACGATATAAGGATAAGTATATTAAGTATAGGTATTGGTATACTGGTGAATTTATTATAGGTGCTATAATATTATTATAAGATTCTGAGTGGAAGTGTGAAACTATAGGAATTTATTGAAGCATTTGAAGGTGTGTTTTCATTAAAATTTCTGATACCTACACAATAACTTTTATAAGATTATCAATCAACGTACGATATATTATTATATCTGAACCTATATATTAAAAATTATGTTAATATTTAATACTATTAAATGAATAACCCGTCGTTGCCCGGGAAAAAAATTGTGATTAATGAACTCCTTTTGGGCGTAATTCGATGTGGAAGAAAAATCGTATTCTTTTTAATTTTTAGCCATCCCGCGTGGCATTGCCCGTGAGATTCGCTTGTGGTTATGCAAACAGTATATTATCAAGATAGATATATCGCGAACACAGCGAGGTGGGTGATCAAATACAGCCTATATTAGAATAGCTTAGTAGTTGAAAAATATATTTAGGTATACGGTATTACGGTGTAGCTAAAATAGTATTGAAGTCATAGTTGATTATCCCGGATTTTTAGTAGTATTTAATATTTATATATTAATATATTTTGATGGAAATTTTATTTTATTTTTACTGACAAATCGGCGTTATTGTACCTAGCGGCTATCTTTGTGAAATAATTCGATATAATATGTAGGTAAATAATAATAATATACCTACATAATATATATATATTATATGGCCGATGGGCAACCGCAAGTTATAATAATAATAATAAAAATGCTAATTTTTGCTATCACTATTATAACCTGCAACCAAAGGCAGCCATTAATAAACAAAAAAAAGTTTCAATTTCCACGGTGAATCATAAGATCCATGATTGACCAACTCTTTAAAATGCGAATATCGGAAAATCCACCTACGTAACGTAGTTTTACCTGGTAAAATTATTTGTTGGTTATTTCTAAAAAATTTGTATGAGCTGGTGATTTATATTACAAATTTATAGCAACATTTTTTTAGCTAGTGTCCAAGGTAACTTTGAATTACGTTTATGAAACATTTGAATTTCTGCTATTACAGATTTTCTGCAGATTTCTGTTAATTTATATCACTTCTGTTGTAATATCGCAACAGAAAAACAATTAAAAACCTTTTACACTAATGAAGAAATATTAGATCAACAAATTAACAAATTTAAAAACGTTTTCGTGTCAGACTATAAAGATTTAATAAATGTAACAACAGAACTGAATAAATACACAAAAAACACTATGAAATTATCGAAGGATAATTTATCAAAATTTATAAACGAAGAAATATTAAATAACTTGTTAGAAACAAAAAATCAGGAAAACATGATTTAAGGTAGGTATCCAAGAAATAATATACAATTTAATGTCAGTAATCCTAAAATTTACAAACAATGAAAGAGATACAAATATTAATTTACACTGTAAACTACATATAATTCCATTAAAAATCATAAAATCAAAACTACTGTATAATGACTTGACAAAATTAAAAAAGCAATTGAAAAGACGGATATGAATTAACGATACCATGAGAACATTTTCCTACATATTATAACTTACCAATAACCGAATGTCAATTTTCTAAATCTAAAATTCTAATAAAATTACAAATACCCATTCAAGAAAAATCGGCCAAAGGGAAACTATGTCAATACATTCTAACTAATTTTAAGTTTCACGTGTCTTATTTTGCATTATTTACTTAAAAAAACATATATAGCGATAAACTCTATAAATTATGAACATAGAAAGTATTAACAATAAAAAAGAAAGTATATTCTATTCAAACATAACTGAAATTTTAAATCAAAATTTGATCGAGGAAATCCCTAATTTTCACGTTACAAAACAAATACAAGACCCCGAAAAATATTTTAATGATATAATTTTAAAGAAAATGCCACAACCACTTATTAACGATTTCCTTGGCGACATAATTTATATTACACGGTTAGCCATGCACACAGTAATAGGATTTATAGCACACAAAATATACCCCGTTATTATCAAAGTAGATAATATGTTAACCATGCCCCCCTATTCCACAAAGATAATTATACAAAATGGACATACAAATAAATAATAATTAATACACTCTTTCCACTTTAATAAAACAAATTGGTTGTATAAAAATAATCACAAAATTTGACCGATTTCAAAATATGTTCGAACATCATAATTACAATAAAATGAAAACTATATCTTATATACTTACTCAAAAAATCTACTAATGTGGTTCTACTTATAAAATCGATAACATAATAATGTAAACAATGAGATGTCAAAAAAAAAAAAAGAAGTATTATAAATTTTGTAGAACAAATTTAAAACGAAATTGGTATCAACAACAAGGTTATACACAATGTTCAACCAACACTGCACCAACTACACTAGTACACTACTAAATAGTTAACACTAATGATGTAAATTTTCATGAAATTTTTTTTTTATGAACATTTTCATGAAAATTTTATAATTTATCATATTAATTTCTTATCAAATAAATCTTTTGATATTATATGTATAGTTATAACTTATAGTCATAATTATATTTTAAGCTATGTACTTTTATTACCCTTTATACCCATTTTAATATTATTTTGGTATTATTATAATATAAAACATAATATAGTAAATTCAAAATTCAAATAATTAAATAATATATATTGTGTATACCTATATCAATATATAATATTTAACTCGGTTTTGGCCAACACTGTTCAGTATTTAGTGTATAATATAATATATTTTATTACCTACCATTATATTTTGCTATATTTATATTTACTATTTGGTTTAAATTACCTAGTACATAATTATAATATTATGTATTTCTTTTAAATTTTCAAAAGTACCCATTTTTAATATGTAGGTATACTAAAAAAATGTTTACCTATAATCATTGATTATAAATAGGTACTAGTTTAGTACTTTTAGTATTTTTTCACTATGATTAATAATCAATGTTACACACTTGTAAGATGGAAACAACACATATTAACCTTGTATCGTCCTCTTAAATTACTTTACTCGTTGCATAAGGATTTAAGTGAAGTAGTTACTTATTCGGTATTCTAATAAAACTGTAATGTAATTGTATTACTTTTCCATCTAAAATTTAACTATATTACATCCACGTTAGTAGTCTACCCTAACCAGGAGACTGCTTAATGTATTTGTATTTGCATTACTTATCTTAGAATAATAACTGATTACCTATATTACCTAATAATTAACCAGTAGTGAACTGGCCTGGTGTGCTTGGTATTGAAATGAGAAATATGTTGGAACAACAAAAAGATATAATAATAACAATTTTTGTTAGATTTTAAATTTTGAAAGTATAAACAACAATAATAAAACAATGAACACAAAAAAATAAATAAATACAATGTAGCATTATAGAAAAATTAATAATATTCAGTTTTGATTATTAGGTCAACAAATATAAATATTATAGAGCTATAATTTCACATTATTGATAGGTACATATATATGCAATAAATATGTAATTAATTATGATATAGGTATGTTAAAAGTTCAATTAGATAAAATATTTCGGTATATTTATGAGCTTAATGTTACTTATACATTTCTAACAACCTAATAATTTGTATAGACAGAAAAAAACATAGTTAATACATTATTGAATCAAAGATAAAAAGTTATATTTTTATGAATTACAATGATTTAATATATCAATATGAGATATTATTTTTATTCATACTTTTTTTTTTATTCTTAATAATATATTTAAGACAATTTTTGAGCAATATTTGTATTTGTTAAATTAATATACTAAGATATTATTGAAATGCAATACAATACTATTTATAGTTTAGATATTAATCAACATCAATATTTAATCGTACATTAATGTGTAATATTGTTTCCCATTCTATACATTTTATAACATTTTGATATCTGATCTTTTTGACAATAGTTGAGAACCTTTTTTTTCCTGCTTACAGCTCTAACATATTTTTCGTTATACTTTCCAGAAATTAGTATAATATTTCTTAAATAAAATTACTTATCATCCATATAATTTTCATAGTTGTTGTCATACACTTAACTAAAATATAAAATAATACTATAGTTAAAAAACTACCACTTTGGCTAACAAACAGTACCTACTCATAATGTAATATTTCGTTATTGTCCGGCAGTTTCATCATGGTACACAAATTTTACAAAATAGTGTTGGTATACATGGCATAAAATCCCCAATAGAACAATATTGTTTTACATTTCCAGAAATAAATCAATTTTAATTGTTTTGATATCCATAATATAATATCTATATAAAATGATGTAGGTACCTACAACCAACCTATTATGTGTATATGTCTAGTTTGTAACGGAAAGAAGCCACCACTCATATAACATTGAATAGGTATACATTATTATAATTTATAATATAACAAAAAGTACAGATATCAAATTATAGATATCTTTGCTAGTTGCTCAATCGGCTGAGAATAGTGGCACACCGGTTCACTTCTGATTAATTATTAGGTAATATAAGCTACCCAGTTATTATTCTAAGATAAGTAATGCAAATACAAATACATTAAGCAGCCTACTGCCTACAATAACATATTAAATTTAAATGTAGATTTAAAAACAAATAGAAATTGAATTGCAGAGCAATGTGACAAAACATTGTAAGACAATGACAACACATGCAGGTGGTGGATGTGGCGTCCTCTAAAAGAAATTAAGAAACTATAAAAATATATATGAACTGTTTTATCTTTTTGTAAGTTATAACGTTGATGTAATGTAGTTACATTTTAGGTAGAAAAGTAAAGCAATTACATTCAAGTTTTATTAGAATACCAAATAAGTAACTACTTACCTTAAATACTTATTCAACGAGTAAAGTAATTTAAGAGGACGATATAAGGATAATATGTGTTGTCTCCGTCTTACAAGTGGGCAACATGGTCAATTTACACTCAGCAGATCACGTTTATCACCTTAAGGTTAGTTTAAAAATTATAGTAAATTGATCTATTATGAAACAGTGAGGTAAGAACATTACTATGTGTTTGAATGTAGTTTTTTTACGATTATTCAGTTTTTAAGTTAGTTATGAGCATTTTTAAAGTACGCTATGTTATATTATAGGAATTACATGTAAAAAAAAATATGAGTATCGTAAAAACCTATATACAAACACAGATAAATAAATATTTTTTACACATTTTCAGTAAGATATCGAGGAAAATATGCACAATATTGCAACAATTAAATAAAAGATTACCAGTAAAACATTGAAAGATTTTTACCTAGAAGTTTCAACATTATGAAATGTGTTATTTGTAACAAAGTATAAAATTCTATATAGCTAGGTATACTGCTATATACTGTTAGGTATTGAGTAGTGTACGGTAGTGCTCTTCTAAACACTATTCCTAGGTCATTCATAGCTACTAATTACTAACAACATTTAAATAATAGTTTTAAATAATATTATGTTCCTTTTATGTTTTTTGGGACTATATATTATTTATATTCGTTCAGGACCTACCTATGAAATATATTCATAAATAATTATAATTGCATGCAAAAATATAATACACTATTTAACTAGGTATTACAATAATTGAAAATTCTTAATGTAATTAATCCTTTAAGCACTTTTGTAAATACATTTTTAGTACTCAGGAATAAAATATTATCATTCAAGTTACACACATGCATATTACTATAATATAAAAGTTTATACTAGGTATAAGACATTAAATAAAACAATTGTTGCTGAAAATCTTTTGTTTATTGTATTAAATTACATGAAACAATAAAAATAATTTATACATAAGTATTATTATTTATTGATATAACTTATTACAAATTAAAATACCTAATAATAATTGTAAATAGATAAAATTAATTAAATATGCGGTATGCCCATGAAATTTAAACAAATATTATAGAATTGATTACTAATACTAGTGAAAAAATACTAAAAGTACTAAACTAGTATTTATAATCAATGATTATGGGTATACTTTTTTTTTTATTATACATATTAATAATGGGTACTTTTGAAAATTTAAAAGAAATACATAATATAATTATGTACTAGGTAATTTAAGCCAAATATTAAATATAAATATAGCAAAATATAATGGTAAGTAATAAAATATATTAAATTATACACTAAATACTGAACAGGGTTGGGCAAAACCGCAGTCTTATTATAAAATACAAAACATTTTTACTAATACATGTATTCATTTTTAATGGGTGAAGAAAAAATTATCTGAAACAAAATTTAATTTGACATGAATGTGTAATATTGTTTCCCATTCTATACATTTTATAACATTTGATATATTAGGTACCTTATTTACAATAGTTGGGAACATTTTTTTTCTGCTTTTTTCTAGCCGTGGCAGTTGTAGTTGTTGTTTTGGCAGATGTTGGCATGGGTATCGGTTGAAGCTGCAGTACCTTTTGGATGTTGGCAGTGCAGTCTGCCCATCCCCGACGATAGATTGCTGCCAATAACGGGTTCTGTACCAAGTTGTTTATCGAAAAATTTTGGTGATCCATGGTCCATGGATCAATGTTGAACAACCATCGATTATCACGTGTGTCCTGTAGCGAAAGGTTCATCAACATCTTGTTGTCATTGGCGGTTGTCAGTGGATCATCGGATGGGTTATTCTGAAGATGGGTAGAAATATCTTCGATGACGTTATCTTTCGCTTCTGGAAAGGTCAATACAGTGCAATATTTAATTTATGTTTTTGTTCAATTAGTAATTAAATCTTTATACTTACTACATGTCAAACATTGTTTTTCCATAGGTACAGCTTCTGTGTGTTCTTTTTTAGTCTTAAACAATTAATGCAGATTAGATACCTACCCATTACATGGTTAATTTGTTTTGTTTTAATCTACTCAAAATATTCACTTACGATTATATTTTCTTGGCTCGTATTTACCGATGCATTATCAGGCGTTTTAGAAGGTGTACAACTCATAGCACCTCTACAGTCATTCATTCCACAATACTTCCAATTGTTCATTTTCGATTATAAAAAAAAACCACAAGACTAAAAAGTAAGCGCAAGTTGCTAAACAAACGGAGACGACAATTTATTGAAAGTACTTTTTTCCGGAACAACTAGCAGCCGCTTTATGCTATCATGTTATCTACGCTGCTGACGTGGTCGCCGTGAAATGTCACCAGACGCGGTGGGTAATGCCAACCGTCGTACGTGTGACCGACGAGAAGCTAATAATCTTGTGGATGAAGTGACCATGGAAAATGGTTAAAAAGGAGCGCCGATCGTTATAGTGTTATAATTACACATGTGTTAGATTATTAATAATAATAAAGTTAAAAATTACTGAAGGTTCTCAAGAAGAAAAATTCTATAAGATTCAACGGGTGATAGCTCAGATCAGTGGTGGCCAAACTACAGCCCACGGGCCAAAACCGCCCCGCCATCATTTAATATCTAGCCAGCGAAAGAACTATAATATTTTACATTTATGTAAAAAAAAAAATAAAAAAAAAATACATTCTCTTCATATAGCAGATAACAGTTTAAAAAACCACTGACGGTTTGTGCCACTAAAATTGAACAATATTAAATAACTAGCAATTTGCGCTACGACAATTCAAAACAATATTTAATAAAAACTGGCGATTCGCGCCTTTGGCAATGTTTTTAAATAATAATAAGAAATCGCGACCGGCACACGAAAAATAATAACCTGTGGTTTGTTGACACCGGTGCACGAAACTGAACTGCGGCGGCCGTATTACATAATTAGCTAATCTACAATATATTTTGATATTTATATATTTCACAGCCGACACAAGATATTACAAAAATAAAACGATAAAATACAATAATTTACGTGTGTTATGGGAGTGAGTGTGTGAGGTGGTCGGTGTCGGCGGAGTGGTACGCGGGCGCGAAACTGGACTGCGGCGGCCGTATTACATAATTAGCTAATCTACAATATATTATTTTGATATTTATATATTTCACAGCCGACACAAGATATTACAAAAATAAAACGATAAAATACAATAATTTACGTGTGTTATGGGAGCGAGTGTGTGAGGTGGTCGGTGTCGGCGGAGTGGTACGCGGGGGCTATCAAGACCTATAAATGCTCGTCGGCTTTAACACTATGTATTTTTAATATTTTAAACTGTTAATATAAAAATGTGTGAAGGTTTGTATTACATTTTTAAGCTTTTTAAACCAACGAATAATTGTATAGACATTTATGGAAATAAAAATTTAAAAAAATGAAATTTGATATTTTGAAAATTATATCAAGTATAGAAAAAGATATTATAAACATATGGTGGACATTTCAAGTACCTGCGGTTTTTCGTTTTTGAATTATAATAGAATAAAAAAACTGTTCTATGATGAAATCGATTTAATAAAGACCGTCGATGTAATTATACAACTATTTCTAAAGTTCTACGGTCCTACAAAACGAATTTTTTCACTATCATTCTAAGAAAATATGAAAAAAATAGAAGTCCTCAGCCCTATAGTTATTACTATATCCGTGTGTTATGGGTATGACCGCGACTAGACGTTTTATTTTACAAAATCGTGATGGAAAAGTTGAACATTTTTTTCAAGAATTAATTAATGCGTTATTTCCTACTATTTTGGAAAAATGTCCTTGTGTATAGAAAATGAAAATACAGTTAATAGCGGAATATTTTCAAGATTTTACGGTTAATAAGTAATATTTTTAGGTGTTTGAACACGGATGCGTTCGCGGGCTGTCAAATAGTATTATTATTTGTGAGCATTAAACTGTTGAAAATCCCGAAATAGTTGTGATTTGACGAGTTAGGTCTCCGACCAATATATTAATTGTGACATAATTATTATTTATTATTGAAGACGCTGTCGTAGCATCCATTTTACTGCGGGTATACCATGGACTACATGTCGTATTGCCGTCATGTCGATAGGGTCACATATTATTTTTATATTTTAATGTCTATATATATTATATGTATATGAACTCCATGTACTGAGTGCGTACCTAATTATTATTATCACGATTATTATTTGTAGCGGATGGTTATTATTATAATTATTATTTTATTTTGTTGTTCATAATATACTTATTGCGCACTACGCCCATAATTAGATAAAATATTATATTGTTTATTAAGTGTTAAAGTGTTACACTGTGGCCTGTGGCCTGTGGGTGACCTTTCTCCCAACCATAATATTACGCGAGTCGTTGTTAAAAGGGTGTCCACCGTCGGCTAAAGTAGACTTTTACCAATCATATTTTTTAAATATACTATTGGAAAATGGGCTGGATTAATCTAATTCAGCGTGAAGTGCGAGCCTCTGAAGCATGAGTCTGCAGTGCATGTCTATGCTATTAAGTTTAGACATCTGTGATAGTAGTATAACACTATACAAGATACCAGCATGTAAGGTACCTAAACAATATTTTGGGGATACTTTGACAAAAGAATCGTTCTAGTTTTTCTGGTTACCTATTTTGAATTGAAGTACACATAATGTTATTACGAATAACAATATAACAACCACAGAAAACAATTTTTTTTCTAACCTAATGACGAGGAAAACCTGTCACCTACTATACAAATAAGCGGTTACTTACTTTCCCCTTTTTTATTTTTATTTATCATTCAAAAATGTCAATCAAAATAAATATTATTGTTGTAGGTAGCTAACATATTAATTTATATGTTTTAAAAAATTAGTTAAGTACTTTTATCTCGTTCTATTGGCTATAGCCTATAACGAAGAAATACTGGTCGGTCGAAAATCGTTATAACCGAATAGCCGTTTTTCATTGTATAATAATTACAACAACTTATATATATTTGATAACATATACTACTATACTAGTCACCAATTAATTCATTTGTAAATCAGTAGGTTTATATCATCAAAAACCGTATTTATTTTTTAGTCCATATTGATTATTTAATCGTAAAATCCACAAATCTATTAAAACTATACGATTTTAATAAAATGTTATGTACCGTCAAACACTGTACACATAAGGTTATAACTATATATATATTATTAACATTTTTATCAAATTTGGCTTATAATTGTGTGTTAGAAGGTACAAGGTGCTACTTAAAAAATATATTGTATTCATTTATACTATTTACATTATTCTAATTTGTAACTAGTGACAACAATCGTACTTTTCGTACAATTTATTTTGTACAATAATAATTACCTATTAATTATTACTGTGGATAGTGGAGACAATTCAAAGTTTTTATCTTATCACGACATGGGGATTATAAGAGAGCTATATTTGATACATCAAGTTGATTGACATCTTTATTTCGATAAGTGGATTACATTTTAGATTTTGAGTGTAGCGATGAATGTATTGATTCTACAAACATGTGTTTTTTTATTAAATTTTTTTTTTTTGTGTGTCTGCCATCATCTTTTGGGGCAGTAAAACTGTTTCGGTTTTTTTCAACGGTATCTTTTCTGATAGGAAAGTGAATTTAATTAGTACTTTGGGAGGTCAAAAGTAAAAAATTCTAAATAGCTATCAAATGTACAGAGAAAACAAAAGAAAAATTAAGAAATACAGGAATTTTTACGCAAAATCGATTTTCATAAAATTGATTTTGTTATTTGGTGTAACTCTAAAACAAATATATATATGTATATAAATATATATAAATTGATGAGATTTTTACTTGTTATGTATATTAGCATTTTCTATACACATTATAATTTTCATAATATTTTGATTTGTGTTGAACCGTTAACGGGCATATTGAGTTTCCAATATTTTTAGTTTTTTTTTTCTACGAATGTCAATTAAATTTTATTTAATAGGTAAAAAAACTTAAACATTTAATACAAGGTACCTCGTAAGTTGTTGTTAGTGTAAATGAAATAAAAAATTAAGCATTAATCAATAATAACTTTTTATGAGCATTTAAAGTTTATATTTTGACAAAATAAGAAAAAATCACGAATATGTGCTAATTGTTTTGTGTTAGAAGTTCATAAAAATTTTTCTTTTTAAATCTAAGATTTTAAAATGTAGTACAAAATTCCTTATGAGTTTGTCTACCTTTATCAAAAAAAAAAAATGTCTACAAGAAAATAAAATTAAAATTTTATGAGTGACTGAAGTTTATATTTTTACAACAATGGATATTCACTTGATTTCTCAAGTAACAATTTTCTCATTTTGCTTTAAAACTAAAACGAATAACAGTAGATACTTGAAATTAATTCCATATGTTTATACAAGCATTTTCTGAACATATAAAAAAAAAAAAACATCAAAATATTTTGATTTGTTTTGAACTGTTTACGGACATATTCAGTTTCCAATTTTTTTAGTTTTTTTTTCTATGAATGTTAATACAATTTTATTTGTTGGGTAAAAAAACTCGAAAATTTAATACAAGACTCCTAATATATCGTGACAATAGTAGTTGAAAAATACATAAAAGACACATGCACAATTTTTTATAAGCATTTAAAGTTCGATTTTTAACAAAATGTATCAAATTTTAAATTTTAAAATGATTTTTTAGTTAAAGTTGATAAAATGTTCAACTTTTTAAGCTAAGAATTGAAAATTTAAAACAAAGTTTCAAGTAAGTAGGTTAGTTATTCTGTAACTAAAAAATCTCGAAAATACAAACACACAGTTTTTTTTTTATAGTTATTTTATGATCAAATTTGGACGAAATTATATATTAAATAACCACGAATAACGATTTTGTATTAATGGATAATGTACACTATCCGAATGAAAAACGAGTAGAGATTCGTATACGCAGAGACATTCCATTGTGCAAAAAATTGTAAGGATCAAACAGAGAAAAATGAACGGCCAGTTTGTAAAATAGCCGAATAACACCCTACTATACTGTTAGTTACTCATAAAAATGTCAATATCATTAAACTCCGAGATTCTACCAGTTAGCCATGCCGCACATCCTCCCGCTACATGGTATATATGCTATCGTCGTTTGGACAAATACCATTGATTAGCTAATTTATTGAATTGATAGTCAGACCAATAACATCAAGACGTAATTCAAACTCTTGTATGTGCGCTGGGTCAACTGTACACTGCCAAATGATGGGTTTAAGTGGTTTTATAAGATAACCGTCTACAAACGAATAATATATAATATGAAGACAGTTGTCAAATTTTTATAGTAATGTTGACTTTCCATTGAGTAGCGTATGCATATTTTTCTATAAATCAGGAAAAAAAAATTATTTAAACCTAGTTACTGTTACCTACTACTATATTTGATATATTTTATTTCAAAACTACAAACGAATCAAAATTAAAGTAAAACATTGTATTATAATATCTAACAACTATACTAGTTCATTATATTCATACTGTTTTAAGTAAATATATTATAGATTTAAATTTAAGCTTTGTATATTTTATAAATTTAAATATACATATCATTTATGTAAAATGTTTTAGAATATTTAATAATATATTAATATTATCTAGGTATAATATATTGTAATATTTATTTTTTTTCAACATATTCAATTTCATACAAATAATATAATCAGCTTTAATAATATTGAAAATATGTTTGAAACAGAATATATTTTATTTAACATGGTCAATTTGTAATTTTGTAATCTCCAAATTTGAATCTACTATAAATGTTGTCAAGCCGTCTAAGCGATACACGAAACAGTTGAGTAATCAACTGTAACACGGAACTGAATATGTCACTTGAACTATGCCATTTAATATATGCTAAGCTCAACGTATTCATAATAGATCCGATCGTCTCTACAGAACGTGAATCCTTAATGTGAATCAGAGACGGATTTACACAATTGCCGCCCCATTAAACTTATCAACGATAAAACGTATTTTTAAATACTTATTTAACATAAGTACTAAAAAAAATAATAAACAATTATTACATCATTTTATCTTTTGGAAAGAAAAAGTTTTATTTTTGTACACATAATGCATAGTACGTACGAGTATATTATATAAAAATATTCACAGTGACTGGTTTATAATTAAACTATCGTTCCAATACGAATCCATCGTCACCCGCATTCGTATATAACATATACCTATGTTTGTATTGTACTATTGTGCGTGTAGTGTGTACGCCGTGCGATCAAACGAACCACGAGCGATTATTAATAATTATTACGACTTAGCAAAAAAACAATATAACGAAATATGTTATTTATGTTTAGTATTTAGATAATAGATCTACGTTCCGGCAGTCGTTCGATAATTTACTTGGACGAGTTGGACGTTTATTGTTATGTATTATAAAATAAAGAAGAAATTATATTAACAAGAATATTATTATACTTAAATATTAAACATTTTTTTTCCATCCTTCAGAGTAATCACCATACATTAGAAAATCAAAAAGAAACCTAAAGTATTCTCAATAAAATATTGGCCTAAAATTGCCGCCCTAGGCAACTGCCTACTTTGCCTGACGCTAAATCCGCCACTGATGTGAATTTTAATGCATAAATCTGTATGTCAACGTCAGCACCTCAATGTTATATTAGGTATATAAGGTTTTGATAATATTTACAGGTAAATAATAACACTATTTCAAAATAGTAATAAGCTTATTAATTATAAATTGACAAAATGTTTCGTTATTTTATCAATTTTTTATTTTTATTTTTAAATATATTTCATCGTTTTTTTCAATAATTAGTACATTTCACATATGTTTTTATAAGATGATCATTATATAGTTATCAATTCGGCAAAGGATAAGATATTTTGTTCAAGGTTTGTAAAATATTAAACAGATTTTACGAAATTAGAATTTAAGTTTAAATATAGCCAAATTTATAAATATTTCAGATTTATGTAAAATGTATAAAACTATAGGTAAGTATTTATTATTTAAATCAGTAAAAACAATAGTTTATGTGTTTTTAAATTATAGAATAGGAATAATTATTCATTAATGATATTCATCTATTATTATCATTAAAGGTCGTACACGCACACGTTTCATTTTTGGTTTTTTGTGAATTTGTGTTATAGCTACAGAAATAAATATTAAATCAGTACATTGATATTTTGTGAATTCAAAATCGATTATAATTATTTTATCTTGTAGTTTTTGCCTGTAAATATATAAAATGTATTTAAAATATTAATAATATTTTATTACTATATACTTTTATCATCGTTTACTTTCAATTCTTTAAAATAAATATATTGTGGTTTACTAAATATATTTTAGCTGAACATATTTGATATATTGAGTAATTGATTTTTAAATTTTATTTAAGTTTAAGATTATTGAAAATATTTTATTTTTTTTATTACCTAATATGATTTAATTTGATATTCTTTTATTTAGTATTTCATGTTTTAATATAATAATTTTCAACTTTAATTTTTATATTTTAAATTCATATTTTTTAAAATTGATTTTCTTTTACTAAAACATATTTTAATTAATCATACTGATTATCTTTTATCAATATTATAAAGAATATCGAATTTAAATTCAAAACATTCTATTTTTTGTATTATATACATTTTTTTTATATTTTATATTTTATATTTTAATTTATTTTTAAATATTCCATAAATCATCTGATTTATTTTTTCAATTTAAAAATGGGTGAAACATATATTTTTAGTCAGTTTTATTTTTATTGGATAATATCAAATATATATTATAAAACTTTTATATTATTATTGCTCAATGAATCTTAAAACGAGGTACCTTGATTAAATTGTAGTTGAAAAATGCATTGATTCAATTACAAGTTTTTGACGAATTAGACTTTTCAACGTTATTTTTACATTTTTCTGGCTAAAAGGGCAAATAATATTGAATACTGACTTGTAAACGATAACTGGAATCGTATTGTATTGCGACGTAGGTATATTGTTTTATCTGAATTTATTTATGTTGATAAATTACTAAAATGTGATGAAATGGATTCATGTAACTTTAATAAACGTAAACTGTTCATATGAATAACGACGATCTGTTCATTAAGATTATTGAAAATATTTTATTTTTATATCACCTAATATGATTTAATTTGATATTCTTTTATTTAATATTTTATGTTTTAATATTATAATTTTCAAATTTAATTTTTATGTTGTAAGTTTATATTTTTTTAAATTTGATCGTATTTTACTAAAACATATTTAATTAATCATACTGATTATCTTTTATCAATATTATAAAGATTATCAAATTTAAATTCAATACATCTTATTTTTTAAATATTTTATTAGTCATCTGATTTTTATTTCACTAAAATTTGAAAATAAGAGAAAAATATTTATTTATAGTCAATTTTATTTTTATTTGATATAGTATAACTTACATATTATTATTGCTGAGCGAATCTTAAACGAGGTACCTTGATTAAATTGTAGTTGAAAAATGAATTGATTCAATCACAAACTGCATGTTGTTGAGTTAGTCTTTTTAACGTTATTAATTGATGAAATAAAAATCGAATTAAAATATTTTATTTTCCAGTTCTTTGTATTTTTTTCAATGAAACTTAATGTAATATACATTTTTTAAACACAACCAAAAATACTTAATTGTTAATTATTTATATTTTTATTTAAACTTTAGAATATAGAAAATATTTTATTTTCTATTTCCATACTTACCCAGTACAAATCATATTAAATATTTTATATTTTATAATTTTATGATTCATTGTTTATTTGTTGTTTTAGTTTTTTTTACTGAAATTTGGAAATTAATTTAGAATATTTAATTATAATCATTAATCAATTATATTTTTATTTTAATGTTAACATATTTATTATAATATAACAGAAATAATTTTATTAACCATCAATCCAACCGTTATACATTTTTCTTACTAAAATGACAGATATTGAATACTGACTTGTAAACGATAACTGGAATCGTATTGTATTGCGACATACTTTTTTTATCTGAATGATTTATGTCGATAAATTATTAAAACGTGATGTAATTGATTCATTTAACTTTATTAAACGTAAACTGTGAATGTGATCATAACGTCCGTCTGTTATAAATTTATAAGAGATGTACCTACCGTAATTATTATTTATGTTATTGATCCGTACTCGTATGGTGTGATATTGGGTGCTGTTTTTGTTCAGGTAAATGTTTTAAAAAATCTGATATATTTAAAATTCAACTTTCGTTTACCTATGTCTCGATGGTACACACAATAAGTTGACAATCCACACTATAGAATAACTTTATTAAACATAAAACAAAAACACAAAAACTACGGGTCTCCAAGAATTGCCACCGTCATAAGTGTCTCGCCAGAAAACCCGCAATGTCGAACTTCCGTGGTGCTTACGTACTATGATATTATTATACGAAGTGCTACCTCAGCACATTTGTTTCATCGGACTATTATTACTTAAAATCGTACTATATATTATTTATATTAACGAATTAGTTAGCGCATACAACATAACTGATTATCGTTTTTTTTATTTAAGGTGGATTCAAACAATGGATTGCTTTTCAATTGCATCTATAGTGAAAGCTCGTCAAACGAAGATGTGAATAAATACATTTATTTGTGTGTGTGTGTCATGTGTGCACACATTGTTGTATCATGCATTCATGCATATTGTATAAAAAACATTATAATTGAAACTATTAACACTGTTATGTAAACAATCATACGAAAAAATTATGTAATTCAATAACAATTAGTATATTTTAAGCATAGTCAGTAAGTATAATGTAACTAGGTTAAACTTTATACCAATGTTTCCGATAGTGCTTCGATTTTAAGAAACACGTGAAGACAGAAAGGGGGTCACTGGGCGTCGAATCTTTAATAAAAGTGCTTATTTCAATTTATATGTGTACGTCTGTGATCGGAGTATACGACAACGTGGCTCGTTACTCTACGACTCTTGTATGTACACTGGTTTTTGAATTTATAAGAATTTATGCATGATTTGGTACTTCAATCTTGGCACAGCTTGTGTGTGTGTGTTATATATACGTGGTATTTTTGAATCAGGATTTGTGTGTACACTGAATTTTGAATTTACGCGAGTTTATACGTGTTTTGGTACCTCGACCTTAGCACTGTTTTTGTTTTTGTTTGTGTGCGTGTTTATTTGGGTATATTAACCCTAGGCGGCTAGGCACAATTTTCGTGGAAACCGAATTTTGTATTTGCGTGTGAGCGTGAAGACAGTATTTTGCGTTTCCATGTATGTGTGTAGTATACAATATGATATTTTGGATTCACCATTAAGTGGATATCGATAATGTGATATGTGAACAAGATATTTTCACTTGACATGATGATATGTTAACATGATATTTTGGTTTGGCGTTTCGCAAGTGTAAGTATACGTGTTGCCGCCGAAGAGAAAAAGGTAAATGCTACTCCGACTACTAATCGGTCACGGAAGACCGGTCTCACACACACACACACACACACACACACACACACACACACACACACACACATACAATATTTGTATTGTTTTATTGTTGTACAATTATCAGTGTCTTGTGAATTATATAATACATGTAGATCACGTAATAGCGCGCTGTAGCCATTGAACTATATTATAATAATAATATAGTTCAATGGTCGTAGCACGTCGCCAAGCAGGCTCTCCGAGCAAAGTATAGTAAAATCTTTTTGTCTCTGCCCGAACGTCATCGCAGCTTTATCGACGCGTGCAATTAATTTTATTTAAATAGGTAGTTATGTTTTATTTTTACTCGGATAGGAAATGTGTTATTTCTCATATTATTTTGTCACTGCTGCAGGCTTGAATAGCCAATTTGTGTAACTGTTTCAGTTACTTCGAGTTATACGAAAATTCTGTGTGTCTATATTACATTTTATACATTTGTTAAGGTTATGTTTTTCATGTTATTTAGAACAGAAACAGTTAGCTTAGTCTGCGCTCCACAAACTGTAAATTTTTATTATTTATTTATTTTTTATACGTATTATTTTGTCGTGCTAGAGGGCCGCAAATTATTTTTATATTATAATGTTTTTATAAGAGTTAACAACTTAAGTAGCTCCGTCAATATATATTTATTCTGTTTGGCCATCTATAATATATTTTAAGTATTATCATTATTTTATTCAAGCTTACAGCTCTTACAGCTACCTATATAATATAATTTTATCTGTTTGGCCAGAAGGGCCAGATATATTTTATTTATTATTATTTATTCTATAATATATTGGTCTGCCAGAAGGGCTGCATAGTATTGTTATTATTATTATTTTGTTTGGTCATAAGGGCCGCACTTCATTCTTATATTAACTATTTTTATGCGAGCCTCAGCTCTAATAGATGTATCAATATACGTAATTGTATTCTGTTCGACCATAAGGGTCGTGCCTTTATATAATATATACTATATGTGTATTTTGCTTGACAAGTATATATATATAATATAATATATTAAGAGTTATTCTGTTGGGCCAGAAGGGCCATAATTATTATCATTTATCCTGTTTGGCTGTGATTTATTATTATTACATTTTTTATACCTTTGTATTGCTGTGAATTTAGTATATACTTTATACCATTATTGTATTGCTGTAATTTATTATATATTTTGTATCATTATTATTCAATTGTGTGTTATACAGCAACTCATTTTTACCAACAACCGTGTACCTAACTATTATTTTATTATTTGTCTAATTGTATACACACCTACCACACATACACACATTAATACACAATTACACAACAGCACTACGTAGCTCGACAGTATTTGCCCGGCGATTCCGACCACTACTGCTCGAGCTATCACGCCACTTAACACTCAGCTAGTTCCCCACATATTTTGTGACCTAGGTGTTGGTAGGTAATGAATTAGGTGTCCGAGTGCGCGTATTATCATTATATGCTCCCGACCCGCACAATATATTATATCTATACTTTGAGTTTACTAGTGTATGTACCTTCTATATTTTGGATTTAGGTAGGTACATAAGTATCGATGAATGAATAATGTGAACACGATGATATGACGTCTTGTCATGTGTGTGTATATATAGGTACAAGCTAGGTTTATGTTTTGTGTGGTTATTATTAACATGCGTGTAGTACTGTAGACTGTAGTACGTTGAGCCATATAAGGAGGCAAATTTGAATAGTTAATTAAATATTGATTACGAAAATAGAATTATTGTGTACACTGCAGTGTTGAGAATAGATAACGAAAATTTCATCTAGATAAGATACAGATAATTTTATAAAAATTTATCTAGATACAGATAAAGATAAATATATTTTATATTTATCTAGATAAGATAAAGATAATCTAACTTTATCTAGATAATATTGTAGATGAAAATTTTTTAGTATAATATTCAAATAACATTTGTTATTTGAATATTATAACAAAAAAATGTTTGTACTTACTATGGAACTTCTTTACCTATGTGAAGTGTGAACATAAAGTAACTTATAGTTAATAGGTACCTACAACCTACTACCTATCACATGTCTAATCAATAAACAGTCTTATCTTTTCGTATGGAAAGCTATTTTTAGTGTTTTTCCATATGTATAGCCTAGGCGAATAATTTAAAAACAATTATTGTTGAAATCGCCAACCGTTAATACCCGAATCGTTTATAAATAGGTACTAGTATAGTAGTATTTATAATCAATGATACCATGAATTCAATTTCAATAATATTATATAATATTATTTATATTATTATTTTGTGTGGCGACTGGCGAATTAATCACGTGCGCCTTTATCTTCGGAAACGCAGCGATTAAAAATTAAAATATATCGCCTAGTGTCTAATGTCCTAGTTTATAAGTCTAAAGCCACTTAGGTCTTAGGTTAAAACTCATTATGAATATAATATGTACTGTTGGATAATGTTCTGTCCTCGGCTTTGATAGAAAATTTTAGTAAAAAAATTAATATTATTCATGAAAAATGTATACGATTTAAATAAATTTATCTAGATAAGAAAATATGTCATCTTAGATAACCAATAGATAAATGGCAAAATAGTAATCTAGATAAGATAATAGATGAGTAATTGTTTATCTAGATAAGTCTCAACACTGGTACACTGTCGCCGCATCGCTATTTTTTTTAAGTTCTTGCCACGCCCGCCTCACTAGGTGTTCACGCGTGAACAATTATGTGCTGCACTCTAGTAGTCGGTCCGGCACCTACGCTCTGTCAACCACCTGGTTTTATAGTTTATCAAATGTAATCATTGTAGTAAAAAAAAAAAAAACAAATTGTTATTTAATTAAGATGATGACTGTAAGTCAAGTTTTCTCTCTGTTCTCTGAATTTATATATGCAATTATGAGTTTTTAGTAGTCATTAAGCACAATAGTGTTGCCTTAGTTATTGCTGAAATTATAATATTTTTCAATGTGTTGTAATATGTATTTAATCCTATCAACAGAGATAGTTCAATCAGTAGTGAGTGAATTATATTATACTTAGTGAGAAATATTATACATGATAAATAGTTTTATTATATTGTTATACCTTTATTATGTTGTTATATATTTTGTTATAATGTTATGAATTGTAAGCCATACAGGCAAATAATATCAATTTCAGTGCAGCTGGCCAGTTCCTGCACTCCACAGTACAGTGAGTTATATTATATTATATTATATTATATATTGTTTGTTGCTATACATTGCGAATTATTATTTTATTATTTTGCTTACCCCAAGTTGTTACCTGCTGCACTCAACCCCTTGTATACTGCAGGCGAACCCTCCGTTCACAAGTAAGGTTGTGTGTAAGCAGAGTTCCTTTATAGTTTATACAGTCCATTCCTATGAGAGCGTTAGGTGTCGGGGAACCTATCATATTGTTTGACAGCCCCCGCCCGTACACTAGGTAAATAATTAACTACAAAACACTTTATCCCAGTGTTTTTCAACCTTTATTTTTACGACAACAACCTAATTTAGAGCCATAAAAATGGTGATACTTTCAAAACAATTAATGGATTTTTGATTAAGTAATAATAATTATAAAACTTTTGGTACCTATGTAAATTGAGAACGAGACTACTTTCACAATTTATTGGTTTTTTTTTTATCTGTGGTTTTTATCATCACGTCTTAATGCCATAATAATGTCATGTATACGTGTTTATGTATATCATATGTCTCGAATGTCATGTTTTATAGTTTAAACATGTACCTATACGGCTATACCTAGTACAAATAAAAAAATTTTTGGCGACACACATCACGGTAATACGCGACACACCGGCTGAAATGCACTGCTTTATTCTATGGTAATACCACTTGTGATATTAGGAAAGTGTGTTGAGCATATAATAATATATAGCCATCTGTAAAAACGATAAAAACTCTGCGTGCAGTCCCTTCAACCACATTCCAAATCAGTTTCGATCACGGACCTCCCGACCACCCCGTGTGGCCGTGTGTTTACTTTGAATAGTGGTGGAAGGGTGAGAAGGGGTGTTCGGCGACCCTCGTTAAATTCTTTCTCGGTGCCCAGGCGTCGGAAATCGCTGGTCTTTGTTCTTCTCCCTTGCTGAAGTCTGACAACAACGCACGACCTCTTTTCAGGACGAAAACGTAATTTATATTATATAATATCATAAGAGTTCCACGGCGCCACCTGCAGCTCGCCGTCGTGCAAGATTGTTGTGTGTCGAGTGTCGACCTCGAAAAAATATCCGGGCAAGACAGATTTCATCATTTCTACTTTAAGCCTTCAATCATTATTTTGTCGGTTTTTCGGTACTGCTCCTCTTCTCTTTCCTATACCTATATAATATATATAATAATATAAAGCTAGAGGGTGATATTCGTACGCCGCGCAACTGAAACGAGGAAATAGCGCACCGGATACCTACTTTTTTTCTGACGTAAGTATACACCAAAACACTAAAATATTAAATAACAATAATAGTATGCTGCAGCACCTCGGTGCCGTATTTTAACGGCAAGTTAATAATACGATACACTAACAGAGATACAATCTCAGGTAATAGCTTATTCAGATTATATCACTTATTTATAATCAATGGTAGGTATATTATATTATGTAAAAAATAATAATGTTAGCTGATAGGCAATGTTTTCAACGGGTTTTATACTTTATTATTTTATTTGGATAACAATTATTCACATGTTTTGAGGTACCTTGTGCATCGGTTATCAAAATAGTTATCATGGAAGTATCTATAGTTATAGGTATAATACAGGGAAATACAAAAATACCCTATTATTGTTATACCTATAGTGTATCACAAGAATCGGAATGTATACTTAAGCAGTGCTGTCAAGGCCGTCCCGAAAGACTAATCATATGGGGGGGGGGAGGGGGCAGTTTGATTCATTATTTGGCCAACTATAATATTTTTGGATATTAGTATGTATACCTAGTCATAACAATATATAACAGTATTAGCACTTAACAGTAGGTACATGAAGTTAAATAAAATAAAAACTTGTAAAGTAGGGCTCGGAAGTTAAAAAAGTAAAATATGCATGTATATACATACACGAAAAAATTGTAAAATATACGTGGAGACATTTCAAATGTGCAAACAATTTGGCAAGTACGTACTTGTAAAAATTCTAAAAAAATAATTTGCACTAAAGAAACGTAAATACGGAAAAATAAATGTATAGTTGATATGTACTTAAAATATGACACAAAACTGTACCTATGGATTTTTGACTGTAACATACTGTTAAAAAAATATATTCGAAAAATGTATAGGTAGTACATCGGAATATTGCGATAGATATTCAAATCCTTGCATCAGTTCATCGAACCGTTGTCGTTAAATTAATTCGTTTACTGCGACGATAACAATATAGATACCTACATTAAATAAGTATGAGTTATATATACAATATTATTATTAAAATTTAAAATACACAATTGAAGATTTAAAAAATCCAAATTTTTTTTTTAAAAATGAATCATGTATAATATGCGTATGGAAATCAGTAAAAATGCACTTTCCCTAAAATTGACGAAATATGCAAAATATACATTTCAAATTTTCGACTTTTTTAAACTCGCCATTGTGTATCTTGGACTTTTACCTTGGTCTGATATAATTCCAGAGCATAATATATAGAATAATATGCAACTCATACGATTTTCAAGCTTTCTACGTCTTATAACTAAAATGTGTAAACATTTTATGAGTATTATTTAATCAATAATAATAAATATGCAGGTATCGAAATACCCACGTCTCAAGTATACAATTTTCAAAATTGAATTCTTCTTTGTTCTATATTAGACTACTCACCACTGTGTAGCTATTTTATTTAGATTAACTTCACTCAAAATATCTTTTTCAATACAGCATTAATGAGTCTAACCTATACTACCCTGCTAAGCAAAAGTGCAGTAAAAACCAATATATTAGTTTTGAGAAAAATGCAGTTTCGTATTTTTGATTTAATTATACCTTTCTTATTTGTTAGTCTATTGGATTTAATACAAAACATATCCACCTTTATAGTTTTTTTGACGAGGAATGCAATAAAATAATAATTTAAAAGTATTATTCGCTTGTTGTACGAAAAAACTTACTTTTATGATATAACTTAGCAATGTAAGCTGATTATACTTTTATTTATTAAGGATAACCACCGTAAGTACTGATGACAAATAATAATCAGAACAAAAGTCACATTACTATTTTATCTTAACGTTGATATTGATAAATAAAATGACCATAACAAAATCATAAACTGTCCAAATAATAATGAAGATAATAATTTAGAAACTATAAATATAATATATTGCCGTTACTTCTGAACAAAAGTTGAAATGTTAAATAAATAAACATGGAACACTACGGAACATAGCAACATCGCAACACCTACACACAAATAATGATATCGTAACATGTAACACCACAGATTTATGTCACGGCGTTACGATACGCACAAATGTTACAAGCGTGTACGTGGCTTTAGGTAATAACGCCGTAACTCGGGTAGAACATGGAAATGTTATGCGTAAATGCCTTTGTTATGTCTTACTTGGGTTTGTTCCTTCGTAGACAATTTGAGTTGTTTTCCTCTGTTAACACGTTCACTGCGGATGACGCCAATTGGCGTCATTTAGCATAGTTCACATATGCGGATGACGCCAAATGGCGTCATCCACACACTATTTTTCAATACACTATAATTTAGTCCGCGTTACAATCAAAAACCTCATTTTCGGTCAACGTTATCTATAGATATTAGTAATTATGTGTGTGCAATCGCACATCGATATTTCTATTTTTAGTCTATAATATTTTTATTTTATTTTGGGATGTTAACTGTTGCTTTATCAAGTTAATTATCGGTATTTTTCAAGCAATCATTTTTCCATCGTCGGTCGTTGATGAAACACGTACGTATTCACATTGTATTGTTTTTATACATTTTAGAGTTAAATTATATACATTTAATTTCTTTTGAACGATTTTTTTTTATTTCGTTTACTTTCGTATTACTTATATGAACATGGATAATACATTGAATGAATCTGGTCCATCTCGACCAAAACGGTTATGCAGTATAAATCGAAATTATGAACAACAAATTGAGCAGATGATTTTTAACTCTGATAGTGACGAAAATTATGATTTTTCCGATTCTGGTAGTGATTATGAATTTCAAAATACTGAACAAGTGTCTGACGATTTTGAGAGTGATACTGAGATCGCGAATAATGTACCAAGTGTAAATACTCAATCATCAACAAATACTAATAATGACGGTGACTGGCAAGAGGAGGAAATTGAATTATCTAATTTTCCTTTTATAAAACGAAACGAATTGTTTGTTCCGATAGAAGGCAAAATAAATCCTATAGATTATTTTTTTATGCTTTTCGATGAACATTTCATACAGCTATTGGTTTATGAAACGAATAATTATGCTGAAATCGAGTTTTTACGTGTTGGTAGTGCACCACGTTCTCGTATCTCCGATTGGAAACCAACAGATAAAGACGAAATGTTAACATTTATTGCATTGATAATTCACACTGGTACCATAAAACTCAATAGATTGAATGAATATTGGAAAACACATCACCTTTTCAACCTTTCTTGCTTTTCAAATTATATGAGTCGTGATAGATTTTTAAATTTATTAAGATGTTTTCATTTTGCACCAAATATTGAAACTAATAATCAAAACCTACCTGAGGATCGCTTATATAAAATTAGACCTTTAATTACATATTTCAATAACAAAATGAATACCATATATCATCCCAAAAAAGAACTCTCCCTTGATGAGTCTATGGTGTTATGGAGAGGCCGTCTCCAGTTTCGTCAATACATTCAAAATAAACGCCATAAATATGGAATCAAATTATACATGCTTACGGAAACTCATGGATTGGTATTAAAATTTGCCGTTTATGTAGGAGTTCTCGATGACTTGGGAGGAAAAGGCCATGCAGCTAATATGGTTTTGCATTTAATGTCCGAAAAACTAAATAACGGCCATGCATTATACATGGACAATTTCTACAATAGTTTTGATTTAGCCTCCAAATTAATAGAAAAAAAAACTTTTTGTACTGGAACGTTAAGATTGAACAGAAAAAATACACCACAGGATGTTGTAGAGTCAAAATTAAAAAAGGGTGAAACAGTTGCCAGGTACTCTCAAGGTGTTATGATTGGAAA
>JANEHU010002681.1:0-67259 GCA_027563435.1 Nasonovia ribisnigri | reverse complement strand
AAAATAATGTTAGTTATTTTGTAAATAATTCGTTGATGGTTTAGTTTTTATTTTACCTAGGTACCTAAAGTGAAATATTACTAGGTATGTCTCAATTATTATTCTTAAAAATATTTTATTCAAAGATTTATTAGTTTTATACCTAACGATGATAACAATTCTTCATGTATCAATTATATACGGGAGTATATAGAACTTGGAAGTCGAATTTAAATAAAAATATATGATATGGAAAACTCATTGATCTATTCCATATAAAATAGAAGTTTTATTAATTATTTTAGGTAAATTTTTAAAACATCACAAGTTCCTATACTGGTGTAATAATTTTTATTTGATTGTAGTATTGTTGTTGTTTTATATTGATTTATGAACATTAAACGTATAAATGAATTGTTCGTTTGTATTTTAATAGTTTATACAAAGATTTATTACTAATAATTGTTAGTTAATATTTATGACTTATCGGGCGATGGTGGTAAACTCTCGCGGGTCAATATTAAGTTTACTTGAAGGAAACGTGTAAAAACTCCCGAGTTGTTTTAAATTGTATTGCTACACTGTGTATTAGCTGTGCAGGGCTTCAGTATCATCTCAATCTCAAAAACTACACACATTTGGGAAGATTTTCGAACTAAGGTGTACATACAAATTCAAAGTTACAATAAACAAAATTAAATAAAGAAAATATCATATCACAAAAAATAATAGGCTATAAAGGCTAACAAAAGTACCTTAAGTTTTCTTCAAACTCTATTATATTATCATAAAAGGTAAATTTAAATGTTAAGTAGGTATTTTTACTATAATATACTACAGCGGTTAAAGGCATTATGTATTATTATTATTATTGTACAATTGACTTTTTTTAATGAAATTTAAATGTATATTTGATTTATTTTATTATTTATTATTTTATTTGTATTTATTTTATAATTTTATAATTTTAGCCCACGGAAACTAAGTACATTGATTTTTATAACTATATAATTTACTTTTTTAAAATGGAATTTAGTATTACTGAAGTAGACCCGGGAGAGATTACATGTTCCCTGCAAGTAGTACTGGAGTAAACCTGGGACTCAGGAGAGCTTACCTTCGGGGGAGTTTACGGGTCATTAAAACCGAGAGAGTTTACAACCATCCGTATCAGTTATAACATATTATAACTATTTCTATAATTTAAACTAAAACGTAGGTCTATTTCAAGTATCTAATAATTATAATTATTCTACGACAGGGGACTAGAAAAACGACGACGGCGTTTGTATTATTCGATCTCGCGTATTTTATACATTTTGAGCTTACAATATATACGTATACAACACTTAGATATTACATTTTTCATGACATTAAATATTTATTTGAAGTCTAAAAAGTAAATTTAAGCCACGAAACAATATGAAAACAAACTTACATTAAACATCGACTGATCTACTCATTCGGCGGAATCCGTAACGTGTGTGCATTGCGACGTCGATGTGGAAACACTCCAGATACAGAACTGAAAATATAATGTGATTTGTGAAAAATAAAACCATACGGAACGCAGTGTATTTTTTGTTCATGTCTGCTTTCCTTATTGAAATTTGTGAATTTTTAATCGATTGTGTCTTCGGTAACGTTTTTGGAAATTGCCATAGAATGTAAAAGCTAGGTATTATATTAAATCGATATGATGAATCCACAGATATAATAAAATGCAACTTGTTTTATCAAAGACATTGATGAAGTCGACATAGCACATGTTTATGAACGATTTTAAATCTTGTAAACATGATCAAAAATATCAATAGATGCGCCGTTGCATTGGCAGTTGGAAGTTATACATTTTCATAAAATTAGATTGACGAGGAATACTATATGAACGAGGAGTAATATATAATATATTTTAATTGTATGCACCTACAGCTGTAGTTATTAACAGAACAATATGGTATGATACTGATGATTAATAAAATATGTGACTTGTTACTGTTGCAATATTGCTTGTCCTGTAGTTTAAACATCTATGATTTTTACTGATTATACTTTCCGGTTACTTGTTTTTTTCAAAATGTTATTTTATATATTATTATGTGCCCTGCTGCAGTATGATGACAATGAAAGAGATGCGTAAAGAAAATTTTATGTCGACCGATTGAAGCATTCGGATTTATATTACGCATAAACAGTTAACATACTGACAGAATTAATTATAAATATAGGTAAATTCTTAGTTATTTACTGTGCACATAGCTATAATACATGTGTATACAAAACTGATTTTGTATATCACAAGAATAATTATAAGCCTTTATTTATAAAAAAAACTTTTATGCAAAATATATACAATACGATTTTTCCAAACCTACGAATGTTATATATTTTATGTACCTCCCTATCCAAAAATATAACTCTTTTAGTCTTTTCCATCAAACCTATCCCTGTATATATATATAGTGTTAATTATATAAATATTGAATATATTAGTCTAGCTGGACTATAATACCTCCATATTATACAGTATTGACTGTAGATGTAGGTACTATATTCAAAATATATTTATACTTTACGTAGATGTGATAATTATAACTTTACTATATAAGTATAACCTTTTTTTTTTTTTTTGTTTGCACCGACGGCGCCGCGGGGACTGCTTGCGCATTACTTCCGCGAGTATAAGTATAACTTAACCTGATATCTAACCTTTGGCGACCGATTTGATGGCCTTGGCAGATTGAACTTGTCCAACGACGACGATGTTCATGGATAATTTTTCTGCGCCCATTTTTAGTTTTTAGTTGTTTTTTTGAGAATGAAAGTGAAAACTGTAAATGGAAATAAAAATATTATTAATTTGAAATTAAAATTAATTAATTACTGTCGTTTCGCTCTTACCAAATAATAGATCTGCACAAAAGGATGTGTTATGTCGAAATCAAAATCTCAGACTCCTTTATATACAATCTCGCCGACCGTGGCGTGATAATATTGTAATATTACAAGGATTGTTTATTTACAAAACATTGAATACATAATATCTAAACCCGCGTACTGTTGCAAATTATAGCTAACAAAGTTCACATATACTGTTAGATTTAAATTTTTAAATATTGTCCCCCTTAGGCACTTCTTTTACAAATTATTAACAGGAATACTTCACAAAATGATTAATTATTAGTTAAATACAGGTAGAAAAAATTATTAGTAAAACTTGTAAAAAGAAAAGATTCTGCACTTTAACAAAATATTTGTATCGTTTGTAGACAATTAGCTAGGTAATTCATTAATCATTCTATATTATATGTGCCTTTAAAAGTTTTGTATAACAATTAATAATTATATTATAATATAAACTGGTTAGTCACGGATAAATGTCCATCAAAATCGGTAGACATAATATGATATAAGTTATCTGAAAATAATCTTATTGTATCCGTTAGCAACCAGATATACAACTATTTGCATTTACGATCTTTTTTATTTAGCTCATATTGATAACTACAATATTATATTGTATAATTACAATAAGTACAATCTGGTACCTACATAGACATGTAACCTACCGGTAGAAATAATTCGTCGTGAAAAAAATTGTTTATTATTTTTATTTATTCGTATGACATAATTTATATTTAATATAAGTGCAATAATTTATTATTTAGGCTAAAATGCACTTTCCCACCACAAACAAATTTTTAGATTTTTTTTTTGAATTTACCTACTTAGGTTAGGTTGAAGTTCAATGGTGCATACAGAATTTGGCGATCGTACTTAGTGTCAATATTATGGCCGTTGGAAGTCAGCAATTTTGCGTTTTATCACGTTTTTCACGTTTATTAATACATACCACTATATATACTTAATATGTTACTTTAACCGGCATAAATCTAGTTTAGCGCCCAAACGTATTTTTCAATTGTTTTTCCGGAAACCTAGCTAGGTAATGTTTACCTAGGTAATTCAACGAGATAAGAACTATGGTGCAAAAATGAATTGGTGGAAATGATTATAATAGTTTTGGAGACGTTATATAGACTAATTTGATCTAGTTTAGCGGCCACGGGAATTTTTTACTTTTTTTTGAAACCTTGGAAATGACGCAGCGACAAGTGCCGCAAAATGTGTAATCACTGCCCAGTGCCCATTATATACTACGACATAACTTACCCTGTGACCTACTTGAGGTGGTGTTGCCAGGGCCGGATTAACGTATAGGCGGTATAGACAATTGTCTAGAGCGCTAAATTTTCAAGGGCGTCAAGCAGAATCTGATGCCAATGTACAACATAATATTACCTACTATCCAGCGTTGCTCGGGGAGTTGTGCTGAGGGGGTTCGGTAGAATCTTCCCTAAATTGTCCAAATTGGAATAAGATTTTTTAGTATATACACCTCAGACCTCAAGTCCTCAACGATAAACATTGCAGCTAATATATTTTTAAAATAACTTTCCGGTTCATCTTATGTGCTTTGAAAAATAATATAATTGGCGCCAAATTTTCGTGATAAGAAGTAAGACGTGATAACGTGCAGTCTGCACCACGGACTAAGATATAAAAATCTTAGCCCGAGGTTTGCACTTTTGCACACGGTAATAATATTTTTCTATGGGTAATACCTATATTTACCTGTAGTGTTTTGCAATTATTGTAATTATTTTTTACACAGACTAGTACAATACATAGTTATTAGTTAATATTTATTATTTTTATTTAATATTTAATAATTTTTCAAATCGGAGTTCGGCAGTTTACACGTCGTTGTGTTTTTATTTCAATGAAGTAGAGCATTCGAGGTATTACAAACAGTAGTTAACTGATTTTGATTTACGGTTAATGCTTTATTTTGTACAGAGTATTAACATAGTTGTCGCTGTTTTTTATACAACATGTGATATTATAGTATATATTCTTATTTGATTCATAGATATTCTTTGAGATTGTTTGTCAGTCAACTGGCCCTAATGACAACCCTGCGACGTTAACATTTCTACAAATGTATAAACTGCTGTCAATATTATATTCAATTATAAAAGTATAAAACCACCAAGGACCGATACATTAAGAGGTAAATTGATGATACTAAAAATGTCCATAATACCTACTGATGGTATATGTATTTAAAAATATTAAAGCCTAGGGTATATCAAGGGGCCGATATCAAAATCGGTAGACATAATATGATATAAGTTATCTGAAAATAATCTTATTGTATCCGTTAGCAACCAGATATACAACTATTTGCATTTACGATCTTTTTTATTTAGCTCATATTGATAACTACAATATTATATTATTATATTATTATGTAACCTACCGGTAGAAATAATTCGTCGTGAAAAAAATTGTTTATTATTTTTATTTATTCGTATAATGACATAATTTATTATTTAGGCTAAAATGTAATATCTGGATACATATTTTCTTTGTTTCATACGATAAAAATCTTTTAAAAATGTAATAATAAACGATTTTTATATTTTTCATAGAATTTAAATATTTCATAAATATTTTATGAAGTTTTACAACGCTACATTTTTTATTCAATGTCTACAAAATGATTTTAAAATACTATATGAAAACCATAGTCGTTATTCAAATGTTTAAATATTGCTTAAGAAGGTTTTATAAAACATTGTTTTTAAACGATACAAATATCAATGTACCAAAGTTGTCACAATAAGGATTACAATAACTGCATACTAATTTATCTTTGAAATTAAATCAAATAGTAACAGAGATATATAAACTCCAATTACTGATAAGTGATAACAACTTAGAATGGAACAAATAAATAATAAACAATTTCATTGACTGAAGTGACTGATTTATTTGGCAATTTCAATACACATTATTATAATTAAAAATAAATTATAAAACTATGTACTGTTTGGGCTATGGCATTTTTGAGTTTGAGATTGATGTGGACTTGATTTAGCAGTTCTGAAACAAAAAAAAAATAGTCGATTAGTACAATATACTAATGTATTATTTTCTACTTGGTAGAATTAAATCATCAATTTTAATGGGAGTAAAAAATTCCATTACAGTTTACAAAGTTGTAAAAAATATTAAAATATTATTATTAAAATCGTACATTTAAATAAGGATAAGAATACGTCAATTCAGAAAGTATTTAAAATATATTTCAAAGACTTTTCAGTTTTAAGAATAATTTTTAAAAACTATTGTCTATTTGTACTATAATAATTGGCACATATTTTTAAATTTAAATTTAATTCATTTTACTATACAAGTAGCCATGTAGGAAAATTAAGTATGTGTTTAGTCATTACTCATTTCTAATATAAAGTATTGATGTCAGCATTATTATTACAACTCTATACTACCTAACTACATAATTTTAAACCGTAAAACGAAAATAAATGAAAAATTGTAATAATTTAATATTAATTAAACATATTATCTGACAATTTAATTATTTTAATTTAATTTATTATAAATAAAATAATTATCAAATAACAATCTGAACTCTGGCAAATAATTGTTTTGAATTATTAAAAGTATTGACATAAAGTTATTTGATTTTCGAATCCAGTTATTACATACTGGATTAAAAATACTTACAAATACTTAATTCACAAAAGTATTCACTATTAAGTAATACTATAAATGTTTTTAAATACATTTACAAAAATACTTTACAACACTTATAGACTATTATGCCTATACTGTTTCCGAAAAATGAGTTTTGAGACTTTTATCAAAAGATTAAAAGTTTAGGGAGTTATGATTGCAAATTATAAAAAATAGGTTGTTTATATAAAATGTATCCTAATTAAATTTGATATAACAATAAAATATTGAACAAAATTATAAAAGCCCTTATTATTAAGTAATAATCAAAAAAAAAATTGTATATATGAAATGATGTACGTGATATAAAAATGAATTGCACTACTGATTTAATTTATATACCTTGTCAAAAACTATAAACATGCCAGTGTACGCATCTACACAACAATAAAAGAAAATTGAAACACAATTACAATATCAAAAAAAATACAATCCCACTGTTATTCAAAATTAAAAAATCACAGAATTGTTAACTCACCATCAATTGGTTGGTGGCTGGGGTGGCTTTGGCGACCGATTTGATGGCCTTGGCAGATTGGACTTGTCCGACGACGACGATGTTCATGGTTACTTTTTCAGCGCCCATTTTTGGTTTTGGTTGGTTTTTTGAGGAGTAAAGTGGAATACTACAAGTAGACAAAAATAAAAATATAAAACACGAATAATTTAAAATAATATAAAAACGTGAAAATATTATTTTCCGTCAGGTTACATACTCACTTAGGATTATATTTGCACAAAAATTGCGTTATGCCGTAACGAAGCATCAACACGTCCTTTTATACAGTGGCGGCGACTTTCGTTTAATGTGGAGTGGCGTTGTGGCGTGATTAGAACTCTCAACGGTGATTCGTGAAACTGATATTGTACGTCGGACGACGTCAAATCTCGTATTTTCCTATTTTACTTTGAAAACATATCTATTGTGTATTGTTTAGGCGGATCAAATTTAATTAAAACTTCTTCTAAAATATATCACTAAATAGTTTTGAACATTGTGTTTTTGTATATTCCAATTTTGTTAACGTCTACAACTTACAAGCGAAGTTAGCCTTAATCATAAAAATATTTATTAAGCTCTAAAAATATAGTTTAATTTACAAAGTAGTCCACCAAAAATAATTACTTTTTATGTTCTAGGGCTTGAAAAAAATTTTAAAATCCAATTTTAGATATCGTTAAACATCGTTAAAAATCATCAAATAAATAAAATGATATCAAACAATTTTTATTAGTATTCAAATTTCAAATTGAAATCGAAAACAATTAAAATCGATAATTTATACCAAAATAATTGTTTTATAATTTTATGTACAAATCAATTTAAACTTTAGAGAAATTAATAATTTAAATTTATTATTCAGCAATAATAACCGATATAAGTCTACTCTCTAATATTGTTCATTATATGTAGCGATATAGGTAATACGAAATACTTAACTTATATTTAATTTTCTTCTTCCCGTTTTATAGCCATGCATTTCAACAAATATGGAATTCTCAAAAGACGAAAGGTTTCTTGTAGTTTGAAATAAAGATTTAAATCTTTAAAATTGAAAATTTATATTTATTAAATTGAAAAAAATACCTTTAAGGTGTAATTAAAAATTATAGTTCAATTTAATCAATATAGTGCAACAGTAAAGAAATAATACAATTAAAAATTAATGTTTTTTTTTTTTTTATTGAAATCAGAAAAACCAAATAATAATAAGGGAAATTGAAATTAAAATTCAAAATTTTCAATTTTTTTTCAATCCTTGAAGAAGATATCAACATATGTTATAACGCTTAGACCTACTCTGTTTGAACATTAATAATAATTTGATTCTAGTCTATTGACATTTTCCATTACTTTGTTCAGATACTAAATCATCTGTATTTTATTTTTTGATAAATAATTGGAGTTTAATATGAACTGTTTTATCAAGTGGTCTGAAAAGTACCGTCGGTCAATTACTGAATTTTACCGCGGTCCTACTGAAAAGTATCGTCGGTCGTTCATGCGTGATCTACTTTTGCGTGATGCACACTGCTGCGCAAACGATCGCGCGTATTTATTGTTCTGATAATTTGTTTTACACATAAAAGGATTAAAAATTGAATATAATTAAATGTCAAAACATTTTTTTTAATATATTTATTTGTAAAACAAAAAAAAATAGTTTGAATATTATACTACGCGCGTGATAATAAAAAATTACCTAGATGACCGTTGGTACTTTCCAGTATCACAGTAAAAATCAGTATTTGCCCAATAATATAAAAATATTTTATTCTCAAGTACCACCATTGTATATCAAAATTAGACAGATAATATGGGTTTTTTTTCTTTATGTTTAGTCAATAAAAGCTGGTCAATTCATATTATTATAAAATTCTATTTTTGTCATTTTTATTCAGGGTTATTTCTAATTTAGCAACCATATTTTATGTTTTTTAAATTGTATAAGAACTAAGAAGTTACCTGCCTATAATTAGAGATTATATTTGCAAAAACTTAAATATTTATACAATTTCAGTCGCAAACTGTGCTTTATTAAACTCCCTTTACCATACGCGTAGCCAGGGGGGTCGCAAGAAAACGATGGGGACCGGGGGAAAAGTAATGCCAATACCAGTTTCTCCTCCGGCTCTCGATAACATGAAAAAAAAGAGGGGGTTGCAGGATATGCTACTGCATACCCTGAAACTATAGATTAAATACAGATTATTCTATGTTCACCTTTATTCTTCATATAGGTGATCATAATATATTTTGTACAATATTATATAGCTTAATTCATAAAATATTGATAGTTTTTAGGTTTCTTAACTCTAAAAATCCTAGATAATTCAAATGTCTTCAAATAATAAACGCCATGCTTCGAAAACCGATTATGATGTATTATAACTATAAAAAAAATATATTGTACATAATATGTAGTAACTTGATTTTTTTATAAATAATGATTATTATTTATTGATAGTGTTTCCTTATGATTGTAAATCTCAACCCTCAACAAAAAATTAAATTATTTTACTCGTATGATTGTATTAAAAAATTGATTATGAGGCATGTGTAGGTTTAGTGAGTAAAAAAGGGGACACTGAGTTGAATTTTGTAAGTTAAGGTTAATTTTGAGTTAGTGAGTCTGTAATATTATAGAATACTAGGCGAAGCCCCCTCACGACTTATTAGTTATTGTGGTATACAGAATTCTTGCGTACCTTAGAAAAAAGGTCTGGCTACGCCTGTGCCCTTTACTTATGAACCATGATGTTGTATTTTCCAGATTAAGAATAATATACATTTTCAACTGCCTATAAGCACTAATGGCCAAGATTTAAAATAAACAAATATGATACAATTAATGTTAAATAAAATAATAAATTATTGCGTTTTTATTAATTATAAATTATGTCATACGAATAAATAAATAAAATAATCAATTGATTTACGGCGAATTATTTCCACTGAGGTCACGTATCTATGTAGGTATCCTAACCTTATATACTTATTGTCATTGCCAATTAATATAATAATTAATATTGTCCATCAATATGGGCTAAATAAAAAATATCGTAAATGCAAATAAATGTATATCTGATTGCTAACGATACACATACAATACGGTTATTTTCAGATAACTAACATAATATTAGAAATACTGTATGAGGGAGAAACATTTAAGGAAATCGAATCAAAAGAAGAGGAAGAATATGAAAAGGATCCAGTCATGAGAGAGGAATTTGATAAAGCATTGAAGAATCTGAAGAACAAAAAGGCAGCGGGAATTGATGGAATACAAGCGGAGCTTTGGAAGGAGGCAGGAGAGAAAGTTAAAAACAGGCTGTTCCAAATTACCAGAGATATATACGTGACTGGCGAAATGCCAGAGGACTACATAAAAAGCATAATTATCCCCATCCCAAAGAAAGCAGCAGCAAAGAAATGTGAGGAATTCCGCACCATTAGCCTCCTATCACATGCATCAAAGATACTAACAAAGATTATATTCCAACGTATTGAATCCAAGATAGAACAATCATTGACGGATGACCAATTTGGTTTCAGAAAAAATAGAGGAACGAGAGAAGCAATACTGGCACTGAGAATTATTATTCAGAAAAGGATTAGAAAGAATAAGCAAACATTTATAGCTTTTGTAGACATCGAAAAAGCATTTGATAATGTGAACTGGAAGTTAATGTTTGATATGATGACAAGAGTGGGGATAAAACAGGCAGACAGGAAACTGCTGTACAAACTATACAAAGATGAGTTGGCGGTTATAAAAATCCAAGATAACGTAGAAGAAGCGAAAATAAACAAAGGAGTGAGGCAAGGATGCACTCTATCACCAATTATATTCAATGCATACATTCAAGAAGCAATAGAAAAGATAAAAGAGGATACCAACCTAGGGATAATAGTGAATGGTCATAAAATAAGTATGCTGCGCTTCGCCGATGATATAGCGTTAATTGCTGAGACAGAAGAAGATTTACAACAACTAATCAAAACTATGGACGAAATTTTTATCAAGGATTTGCGTATGAAAATAAATGTACAAAAAACAAAAGTACTCGTATGTGGAAGGGAGAATGTGACCAGAACACAGATAAAGCTACGAGGAAACCAGACAGTAAAACAAGTAGATGAATTTGCATACCTAGGAAGCATCATCAGTAATGATGGAAGAAATAGTAGTGAAATAATAAAACGCATCTGTCAAGCGAAAATAGCATTTAACAGCAAGAAAACTCTTCTTGCATCAAGAAACGTTAGCCTAAAAATAAGGAAAAATCTATTGAAGACATATGTATGGAGTATAGCCCTATATGGGTGTGAAACCTGGACAATAACAATGGGAAATCGAAGAAGGCTAGAATCGTTTGAAATGTGGTGCTACAGAAGAATGTTGAGAATAAGCTGGATGGACAGAATAACAAATGAAGAGGTGCTAGAGAGGATATCAGAAGAAAAATTAATATGGAAAAGTATAGTTAGAAGAAGAAACGAATGGATAGGCCATATAATGCGACACGAAGGACTACTAAAATTGATCATAGAAGGATGCATAGACGGTAAAAACCATAGGGGGAGACCAAGATTAGAGTATATTCAACAAATAATTAAGGACCAAGGATGCAACTCATACGTAGAAATGAAAAGGAAAGCGGATAATAGAGAAGAATGGAAGATGGCTGCAAACCAATCTACGGATTGAAACTATAGAGAGAGAGAGAACATAATATTATGTCCAACGATTTTGATGGACATTTTTTTATGACTATAACCAGTGTATATGAAGTATTTTTATATAAAACATTTTTAAGGCACAGATAATATAGAATGATGACCTAATGAATAACCTAGCTAATTGACTACAAACGATTCAAATATTTTGTTATAGACTTATAAAGTTCATAATCTTTTCTTTTTACAAGTTTTAGTAACCATGTTTTCTATAACGTGTATTTTTTTAAATATATTTTACATTTTTACTAATAATGAATTATTTTGTGAAGTATTCCTGTTAATAATTTTTAGTATGAACTATGAAGTGACTGAGGGTGACTACATTTAAAAATTTAAAAATTTAAATTTAACAGTATGCGAACTTTGTAACTTTGTAAGCAACGGTACGTACAACGGCACGTGCTTAGATATTTATTCAATGGATTTTAAATAATCAATCCTTGTAATATTACAATGATCACGCCACGACACAGTCCCACTTTAAATAGGTCCGCGGGATTGTATATAAAAGCGTCCGAGATCTCGATCTCGACATAACACATCCTTTATTTGTGCAGATCTATTATTTGGTAAGTGTTAAACAACAGTAATTGTTTTATTTTGATTTCATATTAATAATAATTTTGTTTTCCATTTACAGTTTTCACTTTCATCCTCAAAAACCAACCAAAAAACAAAAATGGGCGCAGAAAAAGTATCCATGAACATCGTCGTCGTTGGACAAGTCCAATCTGCCAAGGCCGTCAAGACCGTCGCAAAGGCCACACCAGCCACCAGCCAACTTATGGTAAGTTAGATAGAATTAAGATTTGGTTCAATGTTAAAATCGAAATTGTTTTTAAAATAAAATCACAACAATGTATACCAACTATAAAACTGTTAGGTTGTTTTTACAATTATTATTATTTTTATTGATTAAATTTGCAAAGAAAACAATAAAATCAACTTTTTAAAAAAATTAAATTTAATACAAATTATTCTTCTTGAGAATATTCGTTATATTATAACTACACGATTATAATCGTATTTATAGGTATGCTTTACAGTAATATTATTTTATAGGTTAACCTAGTTAATGCTTAGTGCTGTTTATTATAAAAATATACAAATATATATTAGTGAATTTATATTCTTTTTTTGCACTCCAAGACATAATAATCGTTGTTTGAAATTTATAAATTCGAATTCTTCTTCATTGTTAGGCAGGTAGTAATATTATAGTTTTATCTTCTCATAGTATTATTTACTTTATTTTATGATGTAATTTATGATATAAATTACTTTTATCATTAAACTATACATTTTAATTTATGTTTTATTTTTATTTTCTTTCAGAGCTGTTAATTCATCCAGTCCATTCATGTAAAACTCAAAAATGCCATAGCCCAAACAGTACAACAATATGTAATCCATATCAGTATTGAAACCGCAAAATAAATCAGTTATTTCCGATAAACGTAACTGTTTGTACACTGTTGTAATTTTTTTTATCTTTACCTTATTCACCATTCATAATACAATTTCATGATTTTTAATTATTTGGTGATGTCATGAATTATAATATAGTTCATTTTAAATACGTTTTATCATTTTGTAACATGTTAATATTATATGATCATGAATTCGTCTTGTGTTACAAGTATCAGTCATAACACACTTGATAATTTATTTTAATATTGTCAGAGGTAGACTATTATTAAGATACAAATAGTCTTTCAAAAAGGTTTAATAGCTTAGTGACATATGTATAGTAATTTTAAATGTGGGAGAGTCCAACCAAATCATCAACATTTCATATTAAGTAGTCGGTTGGTCACACGATACAGACTTACAGTTGCCCTGACAACCAAACTTAAAAAAGATGAAATTAATATTATAAAGTTCCAAGGTTGCCCTTAGCAACTGATGATTTATATAATTAGGTTACCATAGCAACCTCATTATACTTTTTTAGATTCTAAGCGTAGCGATGTATGTATCAAATTTACAAGACATATAGGTACGCATGTCTGATGTATCTGCATGCAATGAATATACTTTAAATTTTTTTTAAATATCTTATCGTACACTTTACCGTGTGTTTACTTTTTATTCGGAAGTTCCTAGTTGATACTTTGCAAGTAGGTCAATAGTAGGTACAAAAATCTCAATAGTTTTCAAAAGAGTCAGGAAAAACAAACAAATAATAAATGAAAATCTGAAATTAAAAATATAATATAACATTACTCATAAGTTGTTGTTAGTGAAAATTAAAAAAAAGTTGAACCTAAATCAACTACAATTTTTTTTTTTTGAGCATCTGAAGTAAATCGACAATATTCACCAAAAATCAAAATCACGAAAATTGTCTAATTATTTTGAGTTAGAAATTCATACATTTTTTGCTTTTTATATCTTAGCTTTGAAAATTTGATTTAAGATTCCCCTTAAGTTTCCCTCCATTTAAAAATTTACCAGAATGTCAAATTCATTTTATTAGAGCTTTTGAAGCTAGGCATATCCAATACATTGCCAATTAATCGGTAAATTAACAAATTATCGTACAAGGTTTTGTTGTTATTAAAAAACTAATAACCGTAGGTAGGTACTTGATATTTTCATCAAATGTTTATTTTATCATTTTCTATACATGATAAAATTTTCAAAATATTTCAACTTGTTTTGAGTTGTTTATAGGAATTTGAAATTTGAAATTTTTTAGTTTCTTGTTCTATAAATGTCAATAAATAGGTAACTGTATTCATTGGGTTAAAAAGTTTGAAAATTTAATACAAGGTTCTTTTTAAGTTTCCATAATAGCAGTTTATAAATATTAAAGATCCAATGGCACTATTTTTTTTATAATTATTTAATGTTCAAATGTTGACAAAATTTATCAAAATATCAAATTTATATTATAGTTAAACAATTTTAAAATGTTCAACTTTTAAAGCTATATGGGTTGAACATTTAAACAAAGATTCTTATAAATAATTCATACTCTAACCAAAAAATATAAATAATATATATAAACACAGTTATTTATTACAGACCATTTTCGCTCAGAATCGTTTTCGTATACAATTATTTTATATCATTACTAGCTGGCTAATAATCGTCTGGGAGATTTTCGAATTGATCGGTCTCTATGTTGGAAGATTTGTATTTAGCTCATTAGCAATTCTCAATTCATCCCGACAGTACATTTTTTATATTTGCGCTTCAAGAAAACATGGAAGCAAATTATAATATCGAAGCAATCAATATCATACTAGTAGAAATCCTAGAAGAAATAATAAACGACATAATGGATGGAACTTTTACAAAATATGGCGAAAATCTAGTTCATTTATTGACACCACTTCTCTCCGTCATAAATATAGAAACACGACCATAATATGACGACTCCCTGCAGTGCTCGAGGATCCTGGAGACAGCACCTCCAATAGAAGAAGACGGTACAGTTGATGAACGCCATCACGTCGAAGAGCCTAGAGTCTTGCTTAGTGACAATGTCCCGCAGGAAGAAGACAAATCTAAATCAGTGTCAGATGTGGTGGAAAAAAGATTCCCCTTTGGCCCTTTGATGAACATGGATTGCAGTCATATGCCGTCGGGCGGCGACATACCGTTCTCGGGGTCGGGGCCTGTAGAACCCACTCCAAATCCCGAGGGCGGACCGCTCGGCGATGCCATGGTGCTGCATGTAGCAGATGTGTTGGTCGAGAACATTGAGCCGGTGGAGGAGAAGACTGTTAAGGAAAGATGTGATGAGTTGATCGGTAAGGATGAGGGCCCGGCAGCAGAAGTGCCGGAAAAGTGCGATCCTCCTCGTAGAAAACTGTTTTCTAGGGGGTGGAAACGGATCAAGTGCACTTTCCGCACGTTGTGCTGCTGCTGCCATGGATGAGAATCCGGCCGAAGCTCAGCACCGTTACAGCCCCTCGGGCCGAATACGACGGACAGGATGACGGCGAGACCCTCTGGTGGCTCGGCAAGCACCCGGCCGCAGTTACGGTCGCGCGGAGCGACGGAAGACGGACGACGAAACGGCGGCTAATAGATGTACCAGCGCGGGCAACGATACCGCCCCGACGGTACCAACGACGACGGAGGCGATGGCGACTCATTACGACGGCAGCGACGGAAACTTTACAGGCACTTGGGGTGAGTGACACAGAGAACACGGAAAGGAACACCGTGCTAGGAACACGGACGTCAGTGGCGCCGGACCCGCGGGAACTCGACAGTTCCAGGGTCCTGCGGCGCGCGACTCCACCACAGAGGTCGTCCGACCGAGACGCGGCTGAAGGGACGACGCCAGGGCGAAAATTACAGATAGTCGAGGATCGCACGGTGGTCCGCTGGCTCTCACCTTTTCGCCCCGCGGTAATCCCATGTCGGCCGGGTCACTGTTCCGATCACCACAGCTTCAGCAGCACGAAATCTCGCTTCGCTCGTTCCGCGTGTCTTTAACGGTCTTTGCCGTCCGTCGTCGGATCGTCACCGTCGACCATCCATCAAGTGTACGACATCGCGCACTAGCCGCCGTTCGTCGCCGTCAACCGTTGTCGCTCCCGCGATCGTCTCGGTCTGGGCTCGCCGGCTGGGTAAGGCAGTGGCGTCATTTGTGGGGGGGGCAAGGTGGGCATTTGCCCCCCCCCCTTGTCATCAGCGGGCCGCTGGCGGCCTACTAACCGGTCGGTCGACCCGGCCGGCCCGGGCCGGGTATATGGTGCTAGTTTTGGCCCGCAAGCCCGCAAACATGATTCATAACAATCACGGCATTACACCAAGCTATAATTAATGATAAATATATAATAATGTATTGTATCTATATGTTTTGTTTTATTTTTTGTTAATACCATTAAACTCATATTTGGTGCAAATAGGACATAAATTGGGGTAAAATTCCCCTTAAAATATGTCATCATATAGTAGCTAATAGCATTGAGTATATATTGTTTACTCAATGCTTAATACTAAATACTAATAGGTAATATTGGGTATCCCTCTACATATTATATTTTATATACCTATGTATTAATTAGTCATTGTTATCTTTCAAAAATGTGTGTTATTTATGCCTAGAGGAACCACAGTTATCTCAGATAACCAACTTGTATATATATAACTATGTAAGAAGGCTGTTTGTATTGAGATAAAAATGTAATTGTTAGCTAGCGGTTTTTTTTTAATTATGGGCCAGTCAAAACTTTTGCCCCCCCCCCTTTCAAAACCTGAAATGACGCCACTGGGGCAAGGTCGTCACGCGTCCGAGCAAACGCGCCCGCGACACTCGTCAACCCGCGGGACTGGTCGCGAGAACGTGCAAAGGTGACCAGTGGCCAGCAACACTGCTTATCCGCACCGATTCGCCAACTCGTATCCCCTCCCCTCCTGGTCTTATGTGTCACCTGTCTGCCGTTATTTTTTTTCCTTAAATTTTTCTTATCACCTCAAATTGACTTTGTAAAATGTGCAAAATTTTAATGATAGCCTCTAAGGCGCTAATTTTTCAAACAAAAAACTGTTTCCATTTTTGAAAATTTATTTTCACCATCTCATATTATACCTATTGTTTTTGTTCAATAAATAAAAATATTTTGTAAACACGAAAATTATTGTTTCTTGATTTTTCATATTGTCCAGTGTGTAAATCAAATGTTACAGATTTAACGACTAAAAAATCATTAAAATATATATTTTACACAAAAAACTCGTTAGACGATTATACAGAGTATATATGACCGTAGATCGGCAAACGCTACACGGATATTATAATATGTACCAAAAAATATTTAAGCCATCAAACACTAAAGGCGACAAAAAGTGCTGAATACATCATAAAATAACGCATAACACTGGCATGAATATAGTAATATAAACTGTATACAACAATTGCAAAATAATAATATGTATTGTGCAAACGTCGATATAGTCAAATATCATATTATAATAATGTTAAAAATAATTCAAAACTGTATTTTATACATAAGTGCAAGTCAAAAAATAATACTGTTTGAAAACATTTCGGTTGAGGTTTGAACACTTAAGCACACGTGGATATGTGCCTGTACCGATACCATAACTTCTGTATAAAATTATTGACTTGAGTGTTATGATAAACTAATCTGAACAAATCTTGTAATAGGTACCTTTTCACTTTTGTACCTACTAAGAAATCACCTATTGACGGTATGCGATTTTTGACAGTTGTACAATAATATTATAATCATAGACATAACCACACAGTAGGTCGTACTACCTTTACCGAGTGGAAAATTTAATCAATTTGGGTTTGTACGTACACTTATCCTTATGACATAAATAATATGAATAAAAGGTCTACGCAATGTGTCAATAATAACAATAATAATATATTTGTATATGCATCATAATATATTAAGTATAATCGTTCATTTAGTATACTCCATGGTATTATAGGTAATATAGTTTTTGATAAAAATTGCGAATATAATTATAATGTCTAGTGAACGACTCGCCATATGTGCATGGATATGTAGTTGGTATATAATTTTAATTTGAAGGATTAGAAGAACATATATCCTCACTTTATACTTATCAAATATTTATCAAGTTTCAACAGTCGTCAACTAGTAAGCAAACGTACTGACAAACGTTGTTTTGGTATATCAATTTTTCTAAAAATATCAGTAATTTTTGGTAAAGTATGTACTACTTGTATGAAAAGCCCTGTAAAGTATTTTTCAAGTCTTAGTTAATGCAAATCAAATATTTTATAAATTATACTTACAAATTTATTATTGTTTTGTCAAAATTTGAACTATAAATGCAAAAATGAGTTGTTTATAAAATATAGTAAGCAGGTTACATTTGTTGCTTAAACAACACGCCTTTGATAGCCCATACCTTAAATTGAAAACGATAACCCGATAAACAAAATTATAACTAATAATAAATTATACAGTTATAGCACGTAATAATAATGGGTGGTGCAAATTCTATATTATATATTTTTATTTTTATTATAACCTTCTGTTAAAAGCAATTATAACTGCTCCAAAATGTATACTTTAAACATAAATTAGTTGGAAAATAAGACATATAATTACAAAAAATATTTAAGGTAAAATATTAAGTAAGAAAGGTGTTTTGTGTTGGCATTATCGACAGTTGAACCAGAATTAACAAATATATGTAAAGCCATAGACATGTTTTTCTATGTCTATGAGTAAATCAGATTTTGAAGAAATTATCATTTTATTTTCAAATCTCCAATCGAGGAAAAAGTTATAAATGTATCTATGTATCTAGATGATTATTATTAATAAAATTAAGATCAGAAAAAATGCAATCAAAATTTTTCAGTTTATATTTAATTTTTTTAATAGGAGTATAAACCATTACTACACGATAGGAACCATAGGTACTAGATTCTTTCAATATAATATGTACAAAAATGTAACTCTTAGATATAAAGAAATCATTGTATTAAATATTGATATTTATTTTACAAATGCTTTTTTTATAAAAACTACACTAAGTTTATTTTTCCTAGAAATTTAAGAAATAACTAATAGATGAAAATATGAAATATTTTAACGAATGTAGTTTAGCTCCAAAGCGATTTTTGTGAATTTTTTTCTTATTAATGTGTTTATGTATTCTTATATGATGATGACATTTTAAAAAGTGATGAAATTTCTTTGATGTTAGGTTAAAAAAGATCAAAATCTTGTTATTAAGAGGACGCTACACCCGCATGTGTTGTCTCCGTCTTACAAATGTAAAACATAGTAAAACTGTTTTGGCGCGGAAAAGAACCGAGAAAGCTACAGTCATAACTAAGAAACGAAATTTTCACCACATAAAAAGGAGAACTTTGACTGTGCAATGTCGTTTTTATTTTTTCTACATCGGAACTTCAAAAAAAGTTATTAAAGTTTGAAAAACACAAACAATAAATGGGTTTTGAAACAATAATAACTTTTTTTGTATAAGTGGTATCAAACACATGCGGGTGAAGCGTCCTCTTGCTTAAAATATCAAAAATTAAATTTTTTTTTCTTTGTAAATGTAAGTTTTTTCATTCTTAATATTTTAGTGGAATCAGAAATTACCTATTGTACTTACTTTATATGTTATTGTTAGTAAAAAAATGTAATAAAAAAAAATTCCCAACGGGTGGAATTTCGCAAACTCGCGGACTTCAAAGTGTATAACGTTGAAAGGAAGTCCAACCGACAAATTCTGATTACATCACTGATTGTTCTTAATTCATTGAAATACAAAGGTTTCTAAAAAAAAGTTTTCAAAATCTAACCACATTTATACCTTACATCTTAAAAAATAACTTTTTTGATGGAGTGGCAAAATATGTTGCCCCGCGGCCGGGCGCAAAATGTTTAAATACGGCCCTGCCCGGAATCCATACATTTTTAAATACAACGTGAGTTTTTTTTCTTGAAATACTTTGTAGATGTAAAAGTAGCCATAAGATGCTATTTCTTTTGGAGTAGGTACATATAATAATATATTTTGTTAAGAAATCGCCCATGAAAACCATTGCATTTGAAACACAGGGAAATGTAATACCTAGGTACCTAACTAATAAGTAATAATTAATAACGTAACGTAGCACTTGGCTTTATTAAATTAGATTTATTTAGGTATCTTTATACTTTTTAAAATACTTGACTTGATATTTTAATGTAAGATTAATAATGATACCTTATTTTAGGAAGTACTAAAAATATATTTTATGTAATAAAATTATTATGTTCTTGATTTGAAGCATATTATATTTGAAATTTTGAACATATTTAAATATTTTTATCTGTAATACCACATTATTTAATATACTTTTTTGAAAAACTAAAATATTAATTACATAGTATTATCTTATAAATATAAACTATACCTAAAGTAAATTATAAATAATTATATATATAAAACAAATTTAACTCACCTTCTATTTGAGAATACATTGTTATTATATGGATACTTGAAACGCCTTATAATATTGTTATATTGCGTACACAATCTATGGATTGTTAAACATCATTAAATATATATTAATATAAAATCAACGGTTTAATGAATTATGTATAAGTTGAAAGTTCCACAGTGTTAAAGAAAGAAGAAATTACCGTCGATACAGTATAATATAGTAAGGTCACACAATATAGTAATTAAATATATTATTATACAATGTAAAAGAATAAATACAACATATAATACATAACAACTAACAAGTAATAAATATTAGGTACAAACTACTATAATACTGGCTGCCAACATTCTTATTTTTCTTAGTTTTTTTTTTTAATGAACCATAAATCATTTTTAAAGATTAAATTCATTTTATTTGTATTTTTAATAGAAAAAGTGAAAAAAAAACGAGTCATTTTAAAATGTATTTTTTTATGTTACATACCTACTATTGTAACGTATATAAAAATTTAAATGTTTAATATTTTAGTAAATATAAATATGTTTTTTCCAAAAGAGCTGTCTTCATCTATAATATATTGTATAATTTATAAATTCTAACAATGCGAACCATAACAAATAAAATGTTATAAGCAACATTAAATGAAAACCCTCATGAGACGAGAAGATCCAGACCTATATGTACAACCTGTGGGGAAGCTCTAACTGTCAAACATATCCTCCTATACTGTCGAAACTACGCAGACGCCAGAACAGCCTTAAATATACCTGAGCACTTGGACCTGATCACGAAAACACTATCAAAATCATAAAGTTTCTCAAAATAACCAAATTGTATAACCTTATCTGACATTTTTATTTTTATTTGTATTTTCTTATTATTATCTTTCCCTCACTACCTATGTTATACTCAGATAATCTAACCTTATATTTTATAAATCATTTATACTGTACTTAATATTTATAATGTTATTTAGAACCTAATTTAATATTTACATTGTACAATAAGCCAATAACCTTAGCTGTTGCGGCTTTAACTCAATAAAAAAAAAAAAAAAATTAAATGAAAACATAAATAAATTGTACATTAAATAGCTACAAATCTAACAATCATTAATTATCGAAAAAGACATAATATAAGTTATATGCCTGTATTAAACTTGAATAAAAATAAACAAGGGAAATCACTTTGCTTTATACTTTATAGTATCCATTAGATTTCAACTTTCAAGAGTAGCTAGGTTGTAACCTTGTCGTTGAGTAGTTCACTACAATGGATGTGTTGAATTTGGATTCAATGATCAATTACTGCATACGATAAAACGATTCTGAGCTCTGCCACGAGTCAGTTTTAATTTCTCATAGGTTATTTTATAATTAATTTATATTAATATTAGTAATTTATTGTTCTATTAGTTGTGTATAAGCTATGTATGGTATACTGTACTTACTTTTTCCAAAAACATTGTACCTATAAGTATATTATTATATTATTAATCGTTATTCGTTATAATATTGTATCGTACATTATTTTTATTCACTTTAGTCTATGCAGACGTACTACCGTGGACCGGTGTGTATAAGTTCATGGTAAAAATAATTTAATATAAGTCTAAATATTTATTTCAAAAAAATTTTATTGTGTATAAAAAATAATTATATATCTACATAACCTTTAAACTCATAAGGAAAGTCCTTAAAAATCAATATTTTGCAATTAAATAAAAATTTTCACCAATATTTAAATTTCAAATGTCTATAAAAGAAAATTGTACCAATGTTTTATAATTCTATAGAATGCTCCAAAACCAACTTATGAACTTATTACATTTTCAAGTTTTAGGTAAAAAAAATAAAAATTTTATGAAACTTTAATCAAATATAATTATCACAATTTAAAAATATTCGTTATTTCGACGAATTTTTTCGAAATTTGAACTTAAAAAGATTTTGAAAAATTATATATAAATATGACCATGTATTTTCGACGTTTTTTTTTATTGAGTGAAACTTCTTTACAGGGAAGACTCCCATGCCACCCCCGGGCAACATGGTACACTCCCCCCTCACCCAGAATACGGGGTTCGTCCAGAATTTGTGTAAAATATTTTTGATATTCTGGTTAAATATCATAAAACAGGTCATATAGATAAGTCATTTAATTAGAATTTTAAATTTGAAGAATCCGTGTAAATTTGAATTTGTAAGTCGGTAACTGTATGAATAAAAATTAAAAAATATTATCATTAAATTCACATTAAAACTAAAGATGAAATATAAATTTGTTTGAATCGTTAAAATACATAAGCAATAATTTTATTACAATGTATTAGACATTACTATTTATACATTACTTTATCAGAACCTACAAACAAATAATAGAATAATAAGGTTGATTTAGCGGTAGATAATTACTAACAAAAATATATTAGTGGAGGTAACTGTATAGTGTATTCTAATAAGGTATTTAACATATTACTATCAATTGTTTTATAATAATTAGCAATATACTGTTATAATATGTAAATTTAAATAATATTATACTTATATATATTCTAGATTGTTAAATAGTTGGATACATTGTTTAGAGTTGATAATTATATTATATTTATTTTTATTTTTAATTGAAAGTGTAAGGGTTAGATGTGATGCATTTAAAACATCTTATCATATTCTTGAGCACATTATGTTTTTATAGCTGTTGTGTAACCTATAACCTACATATTTAAAAATAATATTTATTTCAATATGATATATAGGTACCTACATTATATTTTTCAAATAATTTATTTTTAATGGCATATTAATAAAATACTTAAAAATTAAAATATATAAATGAAAGTTGGTGAAACTATAATGTTTTATTAATTTTTAATACATATAATTTTTGCTTTGACGATAAAAACGAATATAATAATAATGGTGGTTGTCTTCAGTCACAAAATGTGTTCTGAGTGCCAGCACCGGCCCGTGTCACTGGTTCCCGGATGGGTGACCACTCTGGTTTTAGTCACAAATACTTGCCACACATACACGGGTTCAAACTAACCGCACTTTTATTCACAGTAAAAAACCAACTTAAAAATAACCTTCACCCAATGGACTATGTTTCCATGGGTTAATTAATAAAAAAAATCGATCAAGTCGGTAGCGATGTTTCATGTTTTCAAGGTAAAAGAAGGACATTTCTTTCACCACCTTGCTATTTGTATGATAAAAATCAAGATTTTAAAAATGCACACAATAATACTAATTTTTTTTGCTCCAAACCATTATCATAGTGCAGTAAAAAATATAGTCTTCCCAAATAAAAACGCTTCGTATTAACCGCAACTTCCAAAGTTTCAAGCAACGTTTGGATCTGTCAAATTTTTTTTTTAAGAATGAAATTAATGTTTCTTCCGACAACATTTTTAATAAAAATAATTAATCATATCTTCATGTAGATTTAGTTGCCTATCTCTTTTGTTACCAGATATATAAAAATATTGTTAATAAAATATACAATTCAAATAAATACTATCAGATAATATAGGTAGGTACCCATAGGCATAACATTTGGTTCCGGAGTTGCACATTTATAATTAGTGCTCACAAGTATTTTGAAAGCCATTAGATACAGGAAATTTACAGTTGTCATCATTGTGCGATGGAACGCATATGAAGACTGCAGTGGGTTCGCCATACGGTAAATTAGGTATACGCGACGTGCTCGAGCACTTCTGTTTGACTATTTATTACAGTTTTAACATTTCTTGCAGTGAAAGCTTTACCTAAATAAAATGAAGTGAAGAAGACGAATACTTCTGACGAAAAAATATCGAAAACCTAATCAATACATTGGGGTATTTATTTAATAATTAGGACCTTGGGAAAAGGATCCATAGCAGTTGTTTATTTACGGGGGGGGGGAGAATATGAGGTATGGATCAACCCATAAACTTTTTTTTAAAACTATTTTGCATCTCAAGGAAATATATGTTCAAATGAGTATTTCTATAGTATTATAGAATAAACACACTGTATTAGGCAGGTATTAGGTACAGGTACATACAACTGTTTAAAAGCACGCTATACCTACACCCATTTTATGTGTAGTAAAACACCTTCTCACTCTATAAGTACTCTTTGTATAAATCGTAGAAATAAGATGTTTACAGATTTAACTTTAAGAGGACGCTACACATGTATTTGATGCCTCCGACTTACACTCGTACGACTTGCAAATTTGCATTCACTAATTTCAATAGTGTTTGTTATTTTTCATATTAGAGTGAATTGACTTATATTATAAAACTTTTAGACAAAAACATTATCTGTGCTTAACTTAAGTGATTTTTATTTTTCAAGCAAAATATGGGTGCGTAAAATATTTCAAATTAAAAATATTAATATCTTGCTTGAAAATTAAAATATTGAAAATTCACCGACGTTTAAGCACAGATAATATCCTTACCTAAAAGTTTGATGATAATTGCAATAATATTTAATTCTGATTCTGAGAAAATAAATATGGGATATTCTAATTATATTTTATAGGTACTATTTAGTATTTACTATGTACAATTAATATTTAAACAAATATTTACCAGCTTATTCATTTTTAGAACATACCTAATAGGTACGCATTTAATAATCTAATAACGTTCATTATGTTCGAACTACAATCTTTCAGCTTCGACATTTCAATTTTAGACTTTTCATGGTTATTGTTGTAAATTACTATGATAGTGTGATTTTATTGCAATTTTAATACCTACCTATAGGCTATAATATCCTAATAATAATAAATTAGTGAATGCTATAGCCTATAATTATAGGTACCTACTATATTATTATTATACTAATTTACAATCGTAAATATTTGTTGGTACCTCTTCACTAGTTATAATAGAAAATAAAACATTCTTTTCATGCTGCTATTAGCGTTTCTGTTTGTGTGTGTTGTTGGACAACCGTTACCGCACATTCGCAGTACACTCACAGTGTCACCAACACCACATCTCTCCCCACTTAATTTAACAATATAATTTTTTATAATTTTAATAATAATAATATTAATAACATAATAAAAAAAATAGTTCAATGACAAACTCTTTAAGAATATTACAAATAATAATAATAATAAAACAAATCATAATAGAAAAGAAAATGAATACATATTTTTAAATTCTTTTAATTCTTAATAGTATATAACATATGATAATATAATAATATAATATATAAAGAAAACAATTAATACAAATATATAATTAATTTATTAATTTGAATTATACAAAAACTTTTTTTGGTTTATTAATATTTCTTTTAGAACGCCTTACTTCCATACTATCATTTATATCAACTTTTTCCTCACTTCCATCTCCCTCTTTTAATTTGTATGGTAAAAGTTGATCAATGTGTCTCTTAATTTGTCCACTCTCTGAGTCCACAATGAAAATTACTTTCCCTACTATTTCTTTAATTTTTCCTGTAATCCATTTTTGTCCTTTACTATAATTCCTTGCTAACACAGTATCGCCTATTTTAAAATTTACATTTCTTTTACCTCCATACTTTTTTTTTGTTGTATTCTGACTTAGTTCAACCTTAGTTTTTACATCTAAATTATTGTTGTATGATTCCTTATTGAACTGTTTTATAATTAAATCAAATTTACTATTTAATTTTCTATTCATATGCAATTCAGCTGGGCTTTTACCTGTGGTACAATGAATAGTATTTCTATAATCTAATAAAAATTTACAATATGCTTGTATTATATTAGGAGTATTATCTAATATTTTTTTTCATTTTATCCTTAAAAATGCCTACCATATTCTCCGCTGCCCCGTTGCTTTGTGGATGATATGGTGGTGTTAAGATGTTTTTTATACAATTATTTTTAATAAATGTTTGAAATTCTTTAGAAGTCCACTGTGGTCCATTATCAGTCACAAAAGTTTGACAAATACCATACCTAGAGAAATATTCTCTCATAACATTTATAGTATTTAATGAAGTAGTTGAAGTCATTGGTATTACTTCTGGCCATTTAGAAAACTCATCTATTATAACAATAAACATTTTTTTATTAAGTTCTAGGAAATCAGCATGTATCCTTTCCCCCGGTTCATTTGGATATTCCCATACATGTAATGGAGATTTATTAAGTTCTTTTCTATATTTAATACAGGTACTACATGAAGCTACTAATTGCTCAATATGTTTGTTTAGTTGTGGCCACCAAAAATAATTCCTAACAATCATTTTTAACTTAACAACACCAAAATGAGTACTGTGCAATTCATTTAAGAAAATCTCCTGTAAACATTTTGGTACAACTAATCTATGACCTAGAAAAATACAATTTTGTTCAACAGTTAATTCATGTTTTTGTAAGTAGTATGACTTAATTGGTTCTTGAATTACTTTAACCTTAGCATTTGGCCATTCTGTTAAAATATATTTTTTAATTACACTCAATACCTCATCTTGTTCAGTCTCTTTTTGTATCATAGTTTTATTTATACCTTGAAAATAATCATTAACAAAATGAATTGTTGGCACATCCATTTCACTATCATTTGAATATGCGATTGCTAACCTAGATAATGCATCAGCACTTTGATTATTTTCAGATCTAACATACTGAATACTATAATCATAATTCGCTAAGAACAAAGCATATCTCTGTATCCTATTAGCTGCCACCTGCGGTAAACTTTTTTTTTCATGAAAAATATATGTAAGAGGTTTATGATCAGTAAATAAAATGAAATGTCTTCCATATAAATATTGGTGGAATTTTTTAATACAAAAACTATAGCTAATGCCTCCTTGTCTATCTGAGAATATTTTTGTTCTGCAAGATTCAATGTTCGAGAAGTATATGCAATCGGCCTTTCTTCATTGTTTGGTAAGATGTGTGAAATTACACCCCCAATACCATATGAACTAGCATCGCATTTTTTAATTTTGATTAAAATGTGTTAATATTGGAGCTGAAGTTAAAATTTTTTTAATTTCATTAAAAGCATAATCACATTTCTTATTCCAATCAAATTCATTATCTTTTTTAAGTAGATTGTATAATGGATATAATATTTCAGTGCTATTTTTAATAAATTTAAAATAATAATTTACCATCCCTAAAAAAAGACTTAACTTGTGTTATATTAGTGGGAATTGGTGCTTCTACAATTGCTTTAATTTTTGTTTCACTTGTATTTAATCCATGTTTATTTATTTTGTACCCTAAATACTGTATTTCATCTTGAAAAAATGCACATTTTTCTTCTCTAACTGTTAAACCACATTCTTTCAACTTGTTGAAAACTTCATTTAATTTATTTATGTGTGAGACTACACTATCACTATGAATTAAAATATCATCTAAAAAACAAACCACATTTTCTATTTTCCTAAATAAGTTTTCCATCTCTCTCTGAAAAATTCCTGGCGCTGAAGCAATTCCATACATTAATCTATTGGGTACATAGAACCCCTGATGAGTTGATAAAGTCAGAATTTCTTTAGAATTTTCTTCAACTAATAATTGTGTATATGCTTGTGATAAATCAATTTTTGACCATATTACACTACCACTAATGTTAGAAAATAAATCTTCTATCCGTGGAAGTGGATACCTATCTACTTTTAAGTAAGGATTGATAGTAACTTTATAATCACCACAAATACGAATAGATCCATTTGCTTTAATTACGGGTACTATAGGAGTACCAAAATCACATGTTTCTACTGGTGTTAATATACCCTCCTTAACTAACCTATCAAGCTCTACTCCTACTTGGTCTTTAATTTTATATGGTAAAGATCTTGGTTTAAAGAAAATTGGTTTGAAATCATCTTTCAAATACAATTTACATTTATTTTTATTGTAAGTACCCAGTTTATCAGTAAAAACTTCAGGAAACTTAGTAACTAATTCTTTAATTTGATTTGAGTAATTCTGGCTTGTGATATGATTCATTTCAAAATCAATATTAACTTTAATGCCTAAATACTTCAACCAATCATTACCTAATAAAGGTGGGCCACCATTTTCAACAATATATAATTTTAAGTTATAATCTTTTTCATTAAATTTAACTTTTACATTTATTAGTCCAATTGGTGTAATATTATCACCTGAATAGCTTTTTAAATTCAAATTTGTTTTAATAATAGTTAAATAATTAAAATTATTTTCATAATCTGATAAAGATATTGCTGAAATGGCTGAACCTGTATCTAATTGCATATCAATTATTTCATTTTCAATTTGAACTTTAATTGTTGTTATTATTTTTTTTATTCACTATTTCTATTTGAAATAATGTGTCTATGTCTAAATTATCTGATTCTAAAAAATTATTTGATTTATTTATTTTGTTTCCAGAAACCTTTTTATTCATTGTACCACCATTACTTTTATTAAAATTTTTATTTTTAGCATCTGAACAATTAGATTGAACTTTGTCAGTTTTGTTTTTATTAAAATAACAAACTTTTTTTAAATGTCCCTTCCTATTACATATTTCACAATTTCGATTTTTAAAATAACAATTACTAAATACATGATTCATATTACCACAACATGTACATGTGCCGTCAACATTATCACTATTCTTCCCAGTTTTCCAATTTGACTCCTTCCATTTGTTAGATGATTTCTTTTTTATGAAGTTGACTTCTCCTTTGGTAGCATGTTGAAAGTTCTCCAGACTTTTCTCTGCGCCCTCGTGTGCTTGACATATTTCTTTAGTTCTTCCATAAGTTAAATCCGGTTCTTCACATAGTTTCTTTTTAAGCGTACGGTCGCTTACACCATGAACTATTTGATCACGTAATGCTTCCTCCAAGTTATTTCCAAAACTGCACAGTATTGATAGTTTTTGTAATTTTGTAATAAATTCAGTGATCGTTTCATTATTTTCTTGTAAACAATTTCGAAATTTGGAGCGTTCAGCAAGAATCGAAACTTTAGGTTGCAAGTAATTTTTCATATTATTTACTAGCTCCTCATACTCGACATCTTTTGGTAGTTCTGGAGTACAAAGAGATTTTAGTACTTTATAACCTTCACTTCCAATTAAGGTTAAAAAATATAGCTGCTTTATTTTCCTTTATTTTATTTACCAGCATATATAATTCCAGTTGTTCTACCCAGGTTTCGAAATCTTCTTGTTGTAATTTAAATTCTTCCATATTACCGATTATGGCCATTTTTTATTTTATTTTTTCATCCGTTTGAATCCGTTTCGATCCGAGTGAATTTTATAATAATAATACTTTTAAATATCGCATCTTCGTCGCCACTGTTGTGTCTCAAGAAATTAACATTTATATTTATTACTTTTAAACATGTATATTTAATACAATTGTTTATTATAATAGAAAATGAAACATTCTTTTCATGCTGCTATTAGCGTTTCTGTTTGTGTGTGTTGTTGGACAACCGTTACCGCACATTCGCAGTACACTCACAGTGTCACCAACACCACAGTAAGTACAAAAGATAATATTCAAACTATAGAATCTAATAACACAATGACACTACCTACTTCGACCACATTATCCTTAGGGACAGCAATAAGATTAATTCCACATTTCAATGGGGAAAATGTACAGGAGGTATACCCATTTATAAACGCATGCAATTTTGTCATGCGAAATGTTGATGAAACCGTTCAACCGGTACTCTTACAAGTTATAATTACTAAGTTGTCAGGCAAGGCGTTCGCGATAACCCAACATAAAGAAATTTCCACATGGGAAATACTTAGAGATAATTTAGAAGGCACTTTCTGTGCTATACGCACACCCGGATATCTTCAGTTAGAGCTCACTACTACTAAATTCCAACAAGGTGAAATGTTACGAGATTATACAACGAGAGTAGAAAAACTATTACATGAACTTTGTAACGTAAGCACAAAGGATAAATCAGCTGGTGACGCTATACATAGCTATACATAGTTACATAAAAGAAACAACTTTAACTACGTATATTGAAGGTTTACCATCTACTATTCGAGGTGTTGTCAAACCCAAGAATCACCTAACGTTAGAAGAAGCCATAAAAGATAGTTTAGAAGAAGAGAAGATTTATCAATCAAATAAAGGAACACAACGTTTGTTGAATAACAAACCAAATAATATGAATATTAGTAAATATTGCAAATATTGCAAAAAAACAAACCATAATACATATGAGTGTAGATTTGGAAACCACAATGTCGATACTGGACAGCAGAGTAGACAATCCAGAGGATTCAATAATCAAAGAAATCAGGAGACTAAACAAGTATCGTGTATTTATTGCAAGAAAAGTGGTCATACTATAGACGTATGCTATAAGAAGAAAAATGCAGATACAAGAAAATCAAATAATAATGATCAATCGAATTCGGGAAATGAAAAGGAACCGGCCAGAAAGGGCATTTGTCCGGTTCGCGAGTTGAAAATAATAGCCCTAAATTAAATATTCTAATATGCAAAATAAAACTAACAAACAATCATGCTACGTATCAAATACCACAATGTGTTAAAGGAATAGCCAATTTCCTCATAGATACAGGAGCAGATCTTAATATAATTAAAATAAATGCACTTCAGGACGATGTCATGGTATCTGATGATAAAATTTATCAAATGCAAGGAATTAATGACCAATTAGTCAATACCTTAGGAAGTACAACCCTAAACGTATCAATAAACAATGCAATTCGCAAAACAGAATTCCAAGTAGTTGATTCAACCTTTCCAATAAGTGGAGATGGAATATTAGGAAACCCTTTCTTAAAAGACAATCAGATCATAATTGACGTTAGTAAAGGAGAATTAACTTTTAAAACAAATGATACAACTACTATCCCAACTCGACATGAGATGATCATTCCAGTACAATTTGACGTTCAAGATTCTTCTGAACAACCAAATGTACTCATCCATTCACAAAAAATAGGTGAAAATATTTTGTGTGGAAATATATTAAATATTGTGATAAATAATCAGGTACTTATAAATGTTATGAACCCAACAGAGGAAACTCAAGTTATACCAATACAAAAACTTTCAGATTTATCACATGAAATTTTCGATATAGTTTCAATGGATAACTTACAGACAAATAACACTAGTGTAAATACGGGAAACCGTATACAACTCCTGAAGAACACACTGAAATGTGACAATATGAACACAGAAGAAAAGGAAGTGATTCTAGATTTATGTAGCAAATTTTCAAATGTATTCTTTTTAGAAGGAGACCAAATGACGTATACAAATGCAGTGCAACATGAAATCAGAACCCCTGGAGTAACTCAACCAATCCATCAAAAACCATATAGACTCCCTTATGCACAAAAAGAAGATATAGCTAAACAAGTTGGCGAAATGCAACGAGATGGTATAATAACGCCAAGTGATAGCCCTTGGAATGCACCATTATTGATTGTACCCAAAAAATCAGATGATTTAGGTAAAAAAAAATATATAGTAGTTGATGATTTCCGCAAACTCAACAGTATTACTGTTGGGGATGCTTTTCCTATGCCAAATATTACAGAAATACTAGATCAGCTAGGGAAAGCAAAATACTTCACCTGACTAGATATGGCGAGTGGTTATCACCAAATAAAACTACATCAAGACGATAGATAAAAAACAGGTTTCAAGACGGATCAAGGTCATTTCGAATTTCAAAGAATGTGTTTTGGACTGAAAGGAGCTCCAGCGACCTTTCAAAGGCTGATGAATCAAGTACTCACTGGACTCAATGGTATAAATGCTTTTGTTTACTTAGATGACGTCATCGTAATCGGAACATCATTAGAAGACCATTTAAATCAATTAAAAAAAGTTTTTGATAGATTCCAAAAATATAATCTAAAACTACAACCGTCAAAATGCGAGTTCTTAAGAAAAGAAGTTTGCTACCTAGGACACGTTATAACAGATAAAGGATTCAAACCAGATCTAAAGATCACAGATTGTGTATCAAATTTTCCGACTCCAAAAACTGAAAAAGATGTTAAATCTTTTCTGGGTTTAGCGGGTTAATAGTTATTACAGACGTTTTATACCGAATTTTAGCCTAATTGTTAAACTTCTAACAACTCTTCTGAAAAAAGATACAGAATTAATTTGGACAGATTTATGTCAAAATGCATTCTTAGAGTTAAAACAATTACTATAACAACAACCAATACTACAATATCCAGATTTCTCGCGTCCATTTATTGTTACAACAGATGCCAGTAACGTAGCGGTTGGTGCTATTTTGTCACAAGGGAAAGTAGGATCTGACTTACCAATTGCATATGTCTCGCGTACGTAAAATAAAGCCGAAAAGAACTACAATACAACAGGGAAGGAATTACTAGCGATAGTTTGGGCCGTCAAGCAATTTCGTCCCTACCTTTTTGGGCGCCGGTTCACAGTCGTCACAGACCATAAACACCGTTGACTTGGCTATTTAATGTCAAGGATCCGGGGGCTCAGTTAGTGAGATGGCATCTACAATTAGAGGAACACGATTATGAGATAACTTATAAGCCAGGAACATCGAATTCAAACGCAGATGCGTTAAGTCGCATTGCACAAGTCAGTTCTTCTGCACAACTCACAAATCATACTTCATTTGCATACGAGAAATATATGGATGATATACGATCAAAAATAATAACGAACTCAAATATCTTAGAAGTGGAAGGAGACTTATTTCAAGCCACAGCAGATTATGCACTAGGACATTGTGTGTCCAAAGATTTTAAAATGTCTAAAGGAATAGCTTTAGAATTTAGAAGAAAATTTGGTCAAGTTGACCAGTTGCTTCAACAAAATAAGCAAGTCATGGAGATAGCAGCTATAAAATGGAATGAACGTAATATCTTATACATAATAACTAAAGATTCACTTCAACAAAAGCCAACTTATGAAACAATTTTTTACGCATTAAAAAACCTACGAGAATATTGTGAATCTAATAATATAAATAAAGTGGCTCTACCCAAAATTGGTAGTGGTTACGATCAACTTAATTGGGAACAAATTCGAACGATGTTACGATATATTTTAAAAAATTCTGAAATCAAGATAATGATTTACAGTGGTGAATCTTATTCGGAGGAAGAGAAATAAAGAATTATTGAAGAATTCCACTTGTCGCCATTAGGAGGTCATCAGGGAATTTCTAGAACAATTAAACGAATTAAATTACACCATACGTGGAAAGGCTCCCACACAGCACATTAATATTGAATAAATATTTATTCAACATTATAAATAAATTAAGATAATTTAATAAATATTTTATTTTAATTGAGAGTATATTTTTAAATATGTATACAATGTATAGCGATCATTGAATGAACCCTTTTGCATTATGAATTAAATATTTGAAAGACAATATTTAATAAATAATAATTATTAATATTTAATTAAATATTTGAAAGATAATATTTAATAAAAAAACAATAATTTATATTTAATTAAATATTTGAAAGACAGTATTTAATAAATAACATTATTTGATATTAATAAATAATAAGGCAGATGATTATTAAATGTTGGTATATTTTTAATAATCAATCAAATAATATTAATACATTTATTATAATATCGCAGAACCACTGCATTTATAATTGAATTGAAAAAAAAAAGTATACTTTTTGAATAAAGTTGTTAATATTGAAACAATAAAAATTTTTAAAAAAAATTTACACTTTTTGTATTAGTAATATATTATAATAAAAACAATAAAAAAAAAAAATTAATAATCATTTAAGTCTTTTGATGTTGAAAGGAGCTTGGGCAAGGACATAGGTACTTAACTACTTCTTCCATTTCATTCTGAGTTACATTTTTAAATTTGGATTGTTTTCTTACAGCATCTGATAAATAATTTTAATTACACTATATTAAAATTATGTACAGCAATAATATAATATAAACATCATATATTATGTTATATTTTATATAATATATTATATTATATTCATATCTTACCAAAAATAATAGGACAAATCATTTGGTCAGAAAATTTGGTTTTTCCTTTTTTACCAGAATATGAAAACAATTTTAAGAGTTCATCGGTAAAAAGTTTAGCCATTATTCTTTTTATCATTGCCTTAAAATGTTTTCCTCCTATATATGTTAGTTGATTTATCTACAATACAAAAGAAAATATATCATCATATATACTACTATATATATTACTATTATAGGTACACATAGGTACACTATAGGTACATATTAAAAAATATAAATATGCTAGTATAATATTATACATAGTAATAAGAATAACAGATTTTAAAAAATACCAATATTACACGTCATTATCAATCTTTAGACTAGCTATTATATACCAACATTAAATATTATGTATTTTATAGTAGCACCCAAAAATCCCATACCCATATTATGTTCTATATATATATATTATATATAGCCATATAGATATACTGTTTACTTACCACATTATTACAAAATGTTTCATCTTCAGATAATCTTCTGATTAAATTCATTTAAGTCTGAGATAGTGTTCAACGGTAAACCAGATATATCTTTGAAGTTTTCGTTATTATTAGCTGCAGCTGTTTGCATATTAGAGATATTTTGAGTCCCCAAATTCTCCATTCTTTGGCCCAATTCCATTTGGTTGCTCATGATTCTCCTTAGTTCATGTTTGATGAATGATAATTTATATAGGACTTCTTTTTGAAATTCTGTATCTGAAAGAAAAAATAAATTATTTTCAAAATTAAATAGTTATTAATAATAAATTGTATTTAATTATGTAAGAATGAGAAATTTCTTATTTGTATTAAAATTTAACTATAAATATAAATTCTTAAATAATAATAAATATAATATAGACTATAACCAGGGTTTATCGGTGATGTGTTAAATTTCAATTCTTGTTTTCCATTTTTCATGATCATCAATTGTTGTTTAGCAGTGGAGCTTTGTTTATCTATAAAAATAAATATATACTTACATACAATTATATTATGCAATGATGATTATCAATTAAAATTAATCTATTATTCATATTTTATATATTAGAAAATAATTTATTTGAACAGTGTTTTTATATTAAAGTTTAAAATTATAATCAAATGCACAAATGGTCTAAAAATATATGTGTTCTCATTTTAAGTGCCTCGCAATATGGAGACCACTTCTATATATATATATATGTACAATAAATAAATATTTAAATTGTATTCTATATAATTATTATAGAGTATATAAAAAATTATATATATATTGATAAATGTATGAGTAATAATGAATTAATTAAATTCTTTTACATCTCACCTCATACCTATATATAACTTATAAGTCATATTTATAACACCTTAAAATAATTATATTAATGATTTATGATACATAATTTTATATTTTAATCCAGCAAAAAAAATTTTAATTCTACAACATAATTTATACTATAGATGATATTTAATTTTCATAAAAAACATCATATTTCATATTAATGTGTTTTAATATAATTATAATAACCTATATTTCTAATAAGATTACCTGAAGGTGTTACAGATGTAACTACACCTGCAGCTGTTGTATTTTTATCAAGTACACTGCTATCATTGGCACCAATGGTGATGTAATCATTAGAATAATCAATATCATCATCATTATTTAATAGTCTATCCAATTCAACAAATTCCATGTTTATGGGTTGAATACTGCTGTCATTTTCAATATCTTTCAGTAAGGATGATTCTGTAGTTATTTCTGAAGTTTTTATATAAGCAAAATTAATAATAATACATTCCAATTAATATACTAAGAATAGTGCCAATTGTATTAATATATTATTAATATTAATTATATACACATCTACCAATATATTGTATTAGTAATGCATTACATTTTTTTAAGTACAAACAGACCATAGTATGAATACCTTGGCAAATATTTACAGTTCCTTACATCATTTCCATACAAATGTATTTTATGAAACACATTAGTCATTAATATAAGAAATATAAGTACATATAATAATCAAAATTCACCTATATTTTCATTTTTATCGGAATCACTATAAGAAATTCTTCGAACTGTTGATGATTTTATTATATTCACATCAGAATATGTAGAATATGTTGCTGATTCTTGAGGTTCTGATTGACTTTTAACTATTATAGTAACATAAAAGTAATTTATGCAAAAGCAATTGAAATTAATTAATTTCATGCATTTTACTCTATCAGTGTAAAACAAAAACTTACATTTCTTTTTACTTGGAGGTGACCATAATCCCTTTAATCTATGCGATTTTGACTTCATATCATTTTCAGAATCATCATCAGAAGCTAATATAAATACAAGTTTTTTTTATAGTTTTTTAAATTTAAAAAAAGCATCAATACATCATACCAGAATACGTGGGGCACGATAAAGAAGGATCACTACAGTCCAATAACAGTTTTGGTTTTTTTTTCTTGTTTCTCATCATGTCACTTTCATCAGTAGACGATATGTCTATGTTCGTCTCTCCTTTTTCTGCCATTTTTCGGGCATTAGTAAGTGATTCTATAGATTATTCACAGTAGAAACTTTAATATATTAAATATTTGATCTTTAATGTTATATTATATGTATAATTTATACATTTTAAGTAATTTAAGCATATTAGTGTATACAATTATAATATATGGCCAACAAATGTACAAATTATAGTAATATATTTGTAATATAATGAATGTTAGTTAGAAGCTAATGTAACTTGGAGTTAAGTCTAAAGGGATAGAATCATGAACTTAATAATTGCTAACCTATTATATATAATGGAATATATAAATTCGATCTACAGCTGCAGTATTAGTAACAATTATTAATTATTTATGTTAGTTTTTAATTAATTATTATTTAATCTCTGACAATATTTTTTTTTATTTATTTAACTGTAAAGCAGATTAATTCTACATATTTTCTTCCTTTAAAAATACTCAGGAAGTAGAGAAAAATTAACTTCTAACTTGCCACTCCAAATTACATATTATACCCTATATATATATATATATATACACACTGATTGCCTTAATTATTAAATTTTAAATAAAAACGTGTAAAAGCTATTAATATTATAGTAATTACCACAAGTTTTCATCACTATTGCTTTATAATATTTAAATTGAATTTCATTGGGGACACTTTTTTTTTCAATTAGTTTCATAATTACACTTCTACTTTTAGTAGTTGGCCATACACAAGTTCCATCTTTTTTTTTTACCCAACTAGTAGGAACTGCTTCAACTGTATTGTCCTCAGTAAATACGATTATACTATAGTTGTTGGACATTTTTAGCTTCCTCTGAAAAACATAATCATCACTACAAAATATGTAAACTAAATAATATAAGCTATATAACTACATGCAATCATTATAATAACACAGTTAATACTAAATTTAAACAGATTAACAACAATATAAAATATATTTAAAATTATTTTTAATATACATATTATATACACTATTCTTAATAGAATACCTATATGTATTGATATATAGAATATAGATGTAGTAGATAATTTAAAAATTATATTTTAAATTTCATCAGTGGAATGTAAAATAGGATATGATATATTAACATTGTTCTCATAATCAAAAAACATAATATACTTAATAAAATGTGTACTCTCTATATCTATAGTAAAATAAGATTCAGATAAATTGTTAACAATAGCTATGCCTAATTTAAGACTGTCAATTGGTGCATCAAAATACTGTTCCACCAATTCAAAACGTCTGGCTAAAAATACAGATTTATTATTTATAGGATTATAGCAAATATTTAAGATTTTAAAAATCATTAGTTTTTTATCAACTTGAAAGCCTATATAGTTATCAGACATAGACTTGACATTAATTTTAATTTCATTTTTTAAAACTATTTGGAACTGAGGAGAAGTTAAATTTTCAAATAAAGGTCCATTACTATGTTTTTTTTATAAATAATTTCATTTTTAGATTTGTCTTGAATATCAGGTTTATTAAATATTAAGGATTCATGGTAACGATTGATAATTTGTTCTAAAGGTTTTTGTTTCCTTAACATTTTTTTTAACACCTTCATGAAATTTTCAAATGGAAAACAAGAACATTCTTCAAGTGATTTAAACTTCCTATAATCATCAGTGATGTGTAATAGGCCATGAACATTATGAGACACGTACTGTGCACCATAAATTTCATCAAATTTTTCAACAAAATGTTCCAATAGTTTTTGACTAAAATTTACCAATTTTTCAGAACTATTTGGAGATAAAAGAATCCTAAAACTTATATGTAAACATAAAAAGTTAAAATAACAATCGTACCTCAGAACATTTTTCAAAACAATAGGACCCGTATAAAGCAAAAATAATCTGAACTCAGTTGCCTTTCATCTGCTAACTTCATTTAAAGCTCTGGATTTTCGAGAAAAATCGCTAGGTATTAATGGATTCATGGATAATAAATGATTAGAAATTTTATTTACATCTTTACTAGGAAGGCGAACCAAGACAGACGATTTTTTAAACACACCTAACCAAAGTAATAACATCTTTTTCATTACACCTAAACATACCAAGTGCATATAGTCAAGACTAAAGTTATTAACCATATCTATTTCTGGAACTTCGGTTAAAATAGAAACAGTATCAGTAACGTGATGATCTTCATCTGAACGATTAATAAAATCTATATGAGTCCTTTTTAAAAAATTTGTCCCTAAAAACATGTAGTATTATTAACCCGTTCACCTTCAACTTGGCATCTTGTACATGAAGAATATCCTGCATGACCTTTGATAGATAAAACATAACTTTTGGCAGGACAATCACAACAAAAGGCATCAACAACAACAGTCTTTTTCCCAAAAACTGTTTGTACTCCATTTTTATACAATTCTTTAAGCTCAGAAACCATTTCTTTTAAAAAAGTATTGCTATTATGGGGCTTATCTTTCCCCCAATATAAACCGATTAAAAATACATGTTTTAAATTTGGGTACTGAGCATATCCTAAGATTGGCCAGAAAGTACTAGAAGATGATTTGGTTAGCGGTAGACCGTCAATCCCAATGTTGATATGAATAACATCTCCAAATTTACCTATAAACTCACCTAACGTATTTATCAAGCCATTAGCAACTCCAAAATGGTAGTATAACCCAGGGGAAACCACTTGAATTGCATTAGGTTTATGGACATTACTAATCTTTAATACTGTTCTGGCATCAACTGGGATATCACTGAAACAGCTATGATTTTTCAGTAATTTCAACAGAGCTGAAAATGCAGTTAAAGTAATATTTTGAGCAATTGCCCATTGTGCTAATATTTTTAGAACTTCATTTTTACCATCCAAGTTATTAATGCCACCTGTGGTACTATTATAATAGTGTTCATCTAGATTATCATCATCAGAGTTGGTACTTAGAGAAATATTTTCAGTATCACTGTAGGTAGTCATCATCAATACTGTGATTGATTGGAAAATAATTGCAAGGAATTGGAGAAAATTGCGAATTAGAACTCATATTATTTGAAATTATACTATCATCAATACCATCTTTTGGTAATTTTAGAATTTCTTTAGGTAAATCAGCATTAATATCTTGAGATGTGCTAGGTTGTAATTGCAATTGAGAATTTATATGGCTATCGGAAAAAAAATCTACAGTTTCTTTATCTAATAAAAATCTTCGGCGCTTGGTAGATTTACTAATATCGCTTTTATTGAACTGTGCCATAGTAAAAGCCCAGCTATAATAGGTATACGTGAGTAAAAGTAGTATATTACTACACACAAGATAAATAACTGTTAATAAATATTAATGTATTACTAATACCATTGGTTATAATTTATAAAATTATCAATATAGGTACAAAATACAAATACTTACGTTTGTATACTTACGTATAAAGTGTAGTAGTGCGTACTACGTACGGACAACAATGAAACACTACACAATAAGAATTCAGCTTAAACGGACACAAAACAAGACTTTAGCGAGACACTTCGTACTGGACTGTTACACACTTCACACAATAACGTGGACACTGGACAAACTTAATAACCTAACCAAATTGTAGTCATAAAATATTTAAATATATGTATGGTACCATGTGTACACGTGTACTCAGAGTAGGTATAGTTTTAGAAATATCAAACCAAATGCGGTAATGCAGTAATGCGGTATGCACGATAGTCGATATATACACTTGTAAAATCCCAAACTCGTCTTCGTAAAGCAAAACAATAAAATTATTTTTAAACACACCGTTTATGAAATTCTAACAATACGGCAATACGCTTTAAGTTTCCGATTTTGTCCACTAGAGTTAGCGCTAATAGGTCACTTGTATATTATAATACCTATAATGCCGACTTTCGGCGTATTGTATGCACTACATTATAATATTATACTTATTACTAAAAGCAATGTAGTGATTTTTGTCTAGATCGATCTCCAAACATAATCCTATACTCAACAAATTATAAATTGCATATTATATCATACTAATAATATTTTCACTTTCCAACCAATTTTAAGCATTTCCCAGCCTTTTTAAACTCAAGCATAAGCAATCCATATCTTATATAATATGACATTTATCAATCATTTTATAAGTTAGAACTGTGAAGTAAATAATTTAGATTGGTTATTATTAGTCTTATTAGCACATTTAAGTGTTAAGTGTACTATAATAACATACTTATATCGTTTGTGACTGTGATAATTACAATATTTTTTTTTGATAAAATGTTCCTGTTGCAGCCATCACAGAATAATAATTTAGTTGCCAAGATAATTATCATGTAAAATTTTATAAAATTTTAAATCTGTCCTGTGAGGATGTGAAATAGTTATTATAATACTCAGGTGACAGGTATACATACATTAAAATGTAGAACAATTGGGGTAGGTACTTAATCTTCTGAATTCAATCACCCAAATAGCTATTATGAAAACTGCCATTTAAAACTTTATTAAATAATTCCAAACACAGCAGACATAATATTTATTAATTCTTAAAGATAATCAACTGCAGAAGGTATATCGAATACTTTTACAAAATCTAGAAATACAACAATAGTTTTTTTTAAGCCATTATCAAGTGCATCATAAATATATATTTTGATGCCATGATGTATAATAAAGCATCATCCTAATTTTGGTCTAAAACAGTATCAATTTTTCAAAAGCAGTTTATTACTATTTCTAAAAATGTTTAAACACTTTACTTGTTAAATCTTTTTCATGCAGAATCTTTGCAAAATTACTGACTAACGGTTTTGGTTTGTACTTAATTATTTATTATATTTTGTTTATCCCCAATTTTAAAAAGTGGTTTAACAATATATAGTTATGGTTTTAAACTGTGATGGAAATATTATACCTACTCCTTTTAAACTTGTGTTATATATATCTATATAATATAAGTTTTATACTGATAATAATTTGTCAAAATCTATTGTTGATTCTTCTTTAAAGTTATTATTACAACATAATGAGAGCTTAATTTTTATTAACAGATTTAGTAAAAATATATCAAAGTTAGGTATTCCATATTTTATATGATGATCTGATTTAATAAAATCTTTATTTTGTAAACACCAATTAATTGTAATGAAATACTCATTGAATGAAATTGGTTTACTATATGAATATCTATTATTTTATTGTCCACTATATATATAGCTGCTAAGCGCAATAATGCAGTATACCATTGTAATCTTATTATTAATGCAGATTAAAATAAAATAATAAACATTGTAAAGATTAAATACATATTTTTTAGTATATTAATTATTTCATGTTACATTTTAAGTTTAATTTAATTTGCAATTTCCATTGAAAATAATATATATTTTATTTGATGAATAAAAAATAAAAATAAAATAATAATTATAAATATTGAATAAATTATTAGTATTAACAAAAAAATAAATATTAATATAGTTTATTTATTTAATGTTACATCATAAGATATATTTCATTTCCAATTGACATTGGAAATGAAATATATTTTATTCAACGAATAGAAAATAAAAATAAAATATCAATATTCAAGAATGAATAAATAATGAGTTTTAAACCAAAAATAAATAATTATTTTAACATGTTAATTAGATGTTAAATTTTAAGATTTATTCAATTTTGAATCATCTTTAAAAATTTAAATATTGTTAAACCAATATTTATTCGTAACTATACAATATTTTGATTAAAAGGTTAAAAATAAAATATGTTATCAATAATTTATTAACTTTTAAATTTAAATATTTTAAATCCAATTCAAATTTAATATTTATTCAATTGTTTTGATTGACAAATGCTGTGTGGGCTTGAAGAAAGATGTTATAGAATTCATAAAAAAATGTAGTTCATGCCAATTTAATAAAAGTAGTAACCACACAACTCAGCAACCGATGGTAGTTACATCTACTGCTACCAAACCTTTTGAAAAAAATTTTCTTGATATTGTCGGACCACTCGAAACTACAACTGAAGGAAACTCATATATACTCACAATGCAAGACGATTTAACAAAATTTTCTGCAGCAGTTCCATTGGCAAATCATACAGCTAACTCAATAGCCAAAGCTTTTGTCGAAAATTTTGTTTGTCAGCATGGAATACCGGAATCAATAGTCACGGACCAAGGACAAGATTTTTTAAGCAAAATATTCACAGCATGCTGTAAGCTTCTTCAAATAGATAAAATTAAAACTACAGCTTATCGCCCGCAGTCAAATGGTGCGTTATCGCACCGCACTTTAGCGGAATATTTAAGACATTTTGTCGATGAAAAAAAACAGAATTGGGATCAATACTTACCATATTCCATGTTTGTATATAATAGCTCAGTTCATTGTACAACGGGATTTCAGCCCTATGAACTTGTTTATGGTAGACAGTTAGAGGTGCTACACTCTTTATGTAGGATGCCACAACCAAACTACAACTACGAAGATTATAATTTTGAAATAAGGAAACGATTTCAAGAGTCACGCAAAATAGCACGAGACAAGCTAATTGAGAAGAAACAAAAATCAAAATTATCATATGATAAAATGTAGCATGAAATTAACGTTAATATTGGTGATAGAGTTCTTGTGAAAGATAACAAACCAAAGGGAAAGCCTAATGGATGGGGCCCTATTCAGTTATCGCTCTTCATGATAATGAAAACGTATCCATACAACGAGGACGTAAAAAAGTGGTAATACACAAAAACGAATTAAAAATTTTTAACTCATAATATAAATAATAATCGAATAAAATATGTCAAAACTTATTATCTCATCACAGTATAAAATTAAAGGATCTAAAATATTACTGTTGAATTTAAGGATTATGTTTGTAGATCGATCTGGACAAAAATGACTACACTGCTTTTAGTAATAAGTAATATTTACTAAACGCATGATGTACACATAAGAAATATTATAATGTAGTGCCGACAGTATGCTAAAAATCGGCCTTATATACAAGTGACCTATTGACCTAAGTCTCACGCCACTGTTTAACAATATCTGATTCTCTAATAAATATATCGCATGATATGGCGTGATTTTGCACATTATTAATAGCAACGATGTTGTCGTTGTTGCACAATATGATGGTACTTTATACAATATTAAATTATATTCAACACACCCCCGTAATTAATATTTTCTACAATAAAGAATTAATGCAATTTAAACAATGATAGTTTTTCCCTTAGTTTTTCAAATCTATCTTTTGGAAGTGGTTTAGTAAATATGTCTGCATATTGTTCTTCCGTCTCAATGAACTGTAGTTTAAATAAGTTTTCTTCAAACTTTTCCCTGATGAAGTGGTATCTGACATCGATGTGTTTAGTCCTTTTGTGAAACTCTGGATTTTTCACTAGTCGAATTGCACTTTGATTGTCCACGTATACTGTTGGTTGATCGTACTCTATGTCATTGTTGATTTCCTTGACCAATCTGTTGATCCAAACCAATCCTTTGACTGCTTCACATGCCGCGATATATTCGGCTTCAGTGGAACTGAGTGTCACTATGGATTGCCTTTGCGCTTGCCATGACACCGTAGACAGCCCCAGCATGAACACATGACCTGAAGTTGACCGTCTTGTCACTAAGTCCCCTGCATAGTCAGAATCTGAATACACACTTAAGCACAGATTTACGTTAGATTTATAGTATAGACCAAAGTTTGTTGTTCCTTTTACGTATCGAATTATACGTTTAACCATAGTCCAATGTATCGACGTTGGATTATTTAAAAACCTACTAACATAGTTTACGGCGAATGATATATCAGGCCTCGTGACTTGTGATAAAAATAATAAGTTTCCCACAGCTTGCCTGTATGGAAATTGATTATCACTCGTTGTAAGATTATGTTCTACACCATGCGACCTATCAATTGGTATAGATAATTCCTTCGCATCTAATAAATTAAATTTGCTAATTAGTTTATTGGCATAATTTAATTGGTGTAAATGTATTGATCCGTCTGTATACCTAATTATTTCCATACCCAGAAAATAATCTAGATTACCTTGTGTTATCTCAAACTGTTGTTCAAGACCTTGTAATAATGTATTTGTTTTACACTACTAGACGCTATCAGTCCATCATCAACAAAAATAGCTAAGATTAGTGTTTCATTATTATTATGATTAAAATAAATACACGAGTCCGATGTACTTTGTTCTAGATTAAATTCTAACAGAAATTGCCTAAACCTAGAATTTGTAACGTCACAGCATTTTTTGCACTAATATTATTATTATCACAAACATACCTGTATCCATATTGCCACTAATGAGCATACCTTATTTATATATTATTATGATTATCGCGCGCTAAGGCAGAAATGACCGCAGTGTTATGCGATTAATGTTCCCCGCTCCCCCTTCACCATGCAGTGTTCGTCGCCGACGTGCCGCGGTTGCCCGCCGCCCGTCGCCACCGGTCGCGTCTGTCGCGTCCGTCGGTGCCTGCCGACATGGCATTCTGTAATTCCATTAATTATTGTATAATCCCCAACAAACGCCGACACTGATCTGCCCTACTTTTTCAACTTTCGCTCTTGACGAACCGACGAGCCGTTCCAGCTAACGACAAGTGAACATATTTTTTTCATGACCACTGACTTTGGCACACGTACGCCAATTTCACGTCTCCTGAACTTGGACATTTTTGACCAATACCTCGTGCACGTTACTGTATTATACATTTTCAACATCGCCAAGTGACTCTCTTCTTCAACCGAGGCTGATCAATTGCTATGATGGGCTAGACAACGCCGTTGGGCCGTGGTGGCCATGCCATTCTGGTCGCTGTTTTCTTCTCCGCCATGGGGCTAATGTTCCGACGACCAGGTGGGCCGTGTCGGCCGCGTGTGTGCCGGCGGCATTTTCGCCAGCCTGCCCATATCGTCGGACCACCGCAACATCTCAACAACAGATCACAAAGTCTTGTAATGTACAAATTTTTCCCCTTTGGCCCCCCTTTGGCCCCCCTTTTATAAAGCACGATTTTTAGGCGTCGCAAGATGCAGGTCCCGTTCTTTTTAAATTATCTCCTCTCGTATCTTACCCGGTAACCCTGCGAGAGTCCATCATGAATAATATGATGTGTCGTCTCCCGTGGGCCTGGAAAGAACGTGTTTACCTAATTTCTTTCCTAAACTATATATATTATTTTCTCTTATCACTTTCCTAAATTATTATATTGTTTCTGACATTGCCATGTGTCTAAATTATTATATTGTTTCTGACATTGCCATGTGTCTAAATTATTATACTGTTCTTTACATTGCAATGTGTCTAAATTATTATATTGTTCTTTACATTGCCATGTGCCTAAATTATTATATTGTTAATTTGTAACTTACCAAAACATCAATATTTATTGTATGACTGTGTAAAATACACCCACATGACTACCCTCATCTTATTCTTTTATTTATTTATTATTAATATTCTTTTTCCCCTTTTTATAAATCTTCAACATTTAATTGTTGATGCGTGTATCAAAACCTGTGAGTTCCACCGACTTGGCCCTCGGGTCACACGCGGTGCGGCTCACAGGTCATGATGAAAGTGTTCCCCTTTCGTCATGAGTAGTTTTCTGGCGGTAAAAAAACCAGGATTCTTACAAATTCCAGCACCTTGGTGATTGTTTTAGTCCATACAAACTTCTATTTAATTTGCATACTCGTTCTGTTGAATCTCCAAATCCAATTGGTTGACTCATGTAAATATCTTCTTCTAGATTACCATACAAAAATGCCGTTTTTATATCAAACTGTCTCAGCTCATAATTTTCAGCTGCTGCGACGGCTAGAATTGTCCTTATTGATTCATATCGTACAACTGGCGAAAATGTTTCCGTGTAATCAATACCGTATTGTTGTCTTGATCCATTAACAACTAAACGAGCCTTGAAACGATCATTATGTTTAATTTTAAACACCCATGAATTGTTTATCACATTGACTCCGACTGATTTTGATACCAAAGTCCATGTGTTGTTTTTATGTAGTGAGTCCAACTCTTCATTCATCGCCTGTTTCCATTTATTTGATTGTTCACAAGTAATAGCATCATTATAATTAATTGGTTCAGTTATAAACGCTGTACATGCATATCTACTTGGTTTATTTATTTGTTCACGGTTTCTTAGATTATACGTGCTTACCAACTCCTCTTTTTTGTCTAGGTCAGTTCCATTCGTAATTTCGCTTATACTGTGTTGTATTTCGTCACGTTCATTTTCATTTATTGAAACCTCGTTATCTACTATTTCATTTTTAAAAATAACTTCTCTACTTACGTTTATTTTGTTTGTTTCCGGGTACCATACTCTGTATCCTTTTACATTCTCTACATACCCGACAAATATTCCCTTTTCACTTTTAGGGTCCCACTTTTGTCGTTTTTGTTTTGGTATATGTGTAAATACTTTTGTACCAAAAACTCTTAGATGTTTTATTTCCGGTTCTTTTCTAAAATAAATGTCAAACGGGGTTTTGTCTTTGATTGAACTCGTACCTGTTCGGTTAATTGTATAGACAGCCGTATTAACACTTTCAGCCCAAAGTGATTTATTTAAATTTTTCGTATGTAACATAGTCCTTGCGGCTTCTACTATTGTCCGGTTCTCTCGTTCAATCTTCCTGTTTTGTTCCGGTGTGTATGCAACTGTTGTTTGATGACTTATCCCATATTTCTGTAAAACACTAGTTGTTTCTTTATTAACAAACTCTAAGCCATTATCTGTTCGCAATACTTTGACCTTGAAACCAGTTTCAGTTTTTATTTTACGTATCAAAGTTTCGATTAAATCTTTTACTTCACTTTTATGTTTTATGAAATGAACTATTCTATAATGTGAATAATCGTCTTTAAATAATAAAAAGTATTTTGAACCCCCAATAGAATTTGATTCCATCGGTCCACACAAATCTGCGTGTATTATTTCTCCTACAGCTGTTGTGTTCGTTGTACTAGACTTAAATGTTTGTTTGTGTTGTTTACCAATTATGCACGCATCACAGAAAAAATGATTTTTGTTATCTGACACTTTTATATTATGTTTTTCTAATATATTATTAACATACTTTATATTTTGATGACTCAACCTTTCATGCCATAACTGTAATGTGTCCTTGATAATAATATTTGCCTGTGGTTCTTCTTTATCGAGCGTAATGACTTTGAACTCTAATTTAAATAATTTTCCTTGTCGCTCACCAGTACAGACTATTTGTCCGTTTCTTGAAAACATACACTTATTTTTATCTGATGAAAGCGTTAAACCCTTATCTAATGCTGTACAACATGAGAATAAATTGTATTTTAATTCCGGCACATATAATACGTCTAATAAATAATTATTATTCCATTTATTGTTCGCAAATGATAATATTTTTATATTACCCTTTCCTTTTGCTAACAAAATTGAACCATCGCCTATTCTTACTTGAATTGGTTCGTCAAATAATACGTAGTTATAAAACCAATTTATTTTACCGCACATATGATCGGATGCTCCTGAGTCAAGTAACCAACTCTCCTCAATATCATTTGTACTCACTGTTCCAGTAATAAATGCACTGCCATCATCACTTTTACTTGTTTCTCCGTGTGTTTTCTTATTTTATTGATTCTTTAAGTATTTTCTGCACTGACTTTTCCAATGCCCTGGTAATTTACAAAAATAACAATTACCTGGTTTTCTGGTATCTTTATTTTTATTTCCAGATTTCCAATTCTTTTTTGGATTATTTGCCGTTAGTGCTATTGATTTTTGATTTTCCATCACTGACAAATTTCTTTGTTGTAGCCTTGATTCTTCAATTAATAATCTACTTGTTAAATTATTAATTGTTTTATCAACTGCTGGGATAGAGTCCCAGGCACTGTAAAAATGATTATACATATCAGGTAAAGTCATTAATATTTTCGTCATAACCATATTGTCGGTTACTGGTTCCCCTGATTGCTTCAGTCTCATTCCCAAATTTGTTACTTTGGAAATATGAGTCGACATATCATCAGTCGCCTCCATTGAATAACTAAAAAATTTCTGTTGAAGCAAATGTATACTTGCTTCAGACTTTTGTTCATGAATAGCGAGAAGTTTTTCCCACATATCATACGCACTCACTTACCGTCAGCTCTATTCCAGTCAATAGTTAACCTATGCCACCTAGCTCTAGCTTCCTCATCAGTTTCCTTATCTGTCTTTGTTATTTTAGAACTAGGCTTTTTCCACTCTCCTGTTATTATTGACGTTAGTTCAAATGAGTTGAAAATTACCTTCATTTGAAATTTCCACAACGGCCAATTTCCCGTATCAGATAATTTTGTTATTTTCACTGAATCGTCCATCTTGACTTTTCCTGTTTATAAAACTTTGAAGAAAAACAAAAATTACTTGTACAGAGAGTAGTTCCTTTGAAGTCCAAGTTTATCCAGATAATGTGTCTGGGCCCATAACCTGTTGAATTTAAGGATTATGTTTGTAGATCGATCTGGACAAAAATGACTACACTGCTTTTAGTAATAAGTAATATTTACTAAACGCATGACGTACACATAAGAAATATTATAATGTAGTGCCGACAGTATGCTAAAAATCGGCCTTATATACAAGTGACCTATTGACCTAAGTCTCACGCCACTGTTTAACAATATCTGATTCGCTAATAAATATATCGCATGATATGGCGTGATTTTGCACATTATTAATAGCAACGATGTTGTCGTTGTTGCACAATATGATGGTACTTTATACAATATTAAATTATATTCAACAATTACTTATATTAATTGTTTCAGAGCACTTTGTGCATTCGGACGCTTTATAAAAGCAGACTCTTTATATAATATTTCACAGACCAAAGAATCATCAGGGATTTATTTTGATTTCATCTCCGACATGCGCACAGTTGCAGCTAATTGGGAGATCACAGTATATTTAAATATTTCAATCTATTATACACACTACCTAAAAATTAAAAGTTTACAAGAAGAAACGTCATCACTTTGTGATGAAACTGCTAAAAGTTTTGAAAATAATTGTAATTTTTTTTGTTTTAACAAAGAATTCTATACAAATGACATTTGTTTAAATTTTAAGTCAGACTCAGAAAAAATTTTAAATGAATTTGAATCGGATACTTATAACATTTTTAAATTAATTGAAGGACAAAATAATTTAAGAAATAAACGACAGTTATCCAAAAATTTAGGGGACATAATCTATACATTGTTTGGGACAATTGGTTTAAATGATATTACCAAATGGTACTCAAATATAAAAAATATGATAAAAAACGGTAGAAATTCTCAAAACATAGTAGGAAATAAAATGATGATCACTCCTGCAAGTACGAACGAAGCGATATTGCTCGATAAAAAAACAATAGAAGCAACAACAGAAGTTTCAAATAATATTAGAAAGATTCGTCATTATATTACTTCCGACAGGGAAAACTTTAACGATGAGAATATGAATCAAATAATTAAAAACCAAATTTTAAATTTAGAAACAATTTATAACCGATGCTCTTTGGAATTAATAAGAATAAATCAAAACTTACATTTTGCTATTCAGGGAAAACTACACCCATTAGTAATATCCTCAGCTCAATTATTAGAAGAAATGAAAACAATTAAACTAAACCTTCCATCTAATTTAGACATCCCGGTAAAACTAGACCTATCGGATATGTCAGAAATTTTTTAAATTATGCAAACAACTATTGTTAGAAATAATGATATAATTATGTTTATTAATACTGTTCCAATTGTTTCTAGTACTTTATACAATTTATATAATATTATACCTAACCCAATATTAATGGAAAACAATATTTATATGTTCATTAAACCTAGGATTAAGTATTTAGCTTTAACTATTGATCAAGAGTATTATGTTAACTTAGATCAAAACGAATTTAGTAAGTGCTACGACACAAAGCATTTTAAAGTATGTAAAAATCTTGTAACTCAGAGGGTGACAACATCAGATGATTGCGAAATCAATTTAATTATTAATGCAAAATTAGCAACCATTGAAAAAGTTTGTAAGTTTAAATACACGTTAATCAAACACGGTATTTTCCATAAGTTAATGTCGGCAAATTCATGGTTATATACAGTGAATCAACAAAATTTAATTATTACCTGTTTAAATTATAATCAAATTATTAAACAAATTTATGGTACAGGAATTATATCTCTTAGTGAACAATGTTCCGCTTCATCTGCAGGTTATCATATGATACCATTCAGAACTATGTACTCTGATATGGATTCAGACTTTGTACCAAACATAAATATATATCGATACATTCATAAAACCCTTTTTGTAAAAAATGTACTACCTTCGGAGTCTATTTTTGAAAACTATGAGGAAAATGAAGTTGTCACCCAGAGCAATACAACTAACGAATCAATAACAGCAAATATTGGTTTGATTATTTATATCTGTATACCGTTAATTATAATATCTAGCTTAAGCATAATAATTATAGTATACAAACGCAAAATAAAAAATGTAAGCCAACCGAGTTTGACGGAACCAGCCAATATAGAAACAGAAGTAGTTCTAAAGGAAGGAAAATCATCATCCAAAATAGTTTTGTAAACATAGGGTCATGATCTTCCGTCTAACCCGGGGGGTGTTATGAACCCATTAGATATTAGTACCTATATAGTATTAGCCTGTTGTATTAGAACATAAGAGTATATTATTGTAGTCTACGGGTAACGCCTAATGTGTGGGCGACTCCCGGAATATTGTAGCTACACGGCACCCACTAGGGAACCGTAGAGTCAGTCGTCTTAGCTCTTTTAAACCTGTACGTCGTGTTGACGATCAATAATAAATTATACAGTTAATTATATAATTCGACTCACAATAAAATTAAATTAGTACATAAATCTTTAAAACTGTTTTGTTGTACTCTCTCCAAAAATTGAACCCTCACACTACCGAAAAAACAACGTTCAAACGGAACAACCCATACGAGCACAACACATTAATAAAATGGAAAATTAATCGAATAATTATATAATTTATGGAAATATTTATATAAAAAATCATATATCGTATTTTATGCTCCCTATATATAATTTGGATGTATTCTTTCAATTGCTATCAATTTATAATATACAAAATTATAATGGGCCTCTTCTATCATAGATTGACTATTGTGGTGTTAGTTCATTCATTAGGCTTGTATAGATTTCAATAAAGAACACCAAAATATTTATCAAATGTTTGGTTCCTAATTTAATAAACACGGTCGTGTTGCTATGCTACATATTAGGTAGGTATATATATTATTTGTATATATTAGTATATATTATATTTATATTAGTATGTATTAAACTAATCTATGTACTTAATCTTTGTGTACTTATTTATTGTTTGTACCAAATAAATATAATATAGGGTGATTCACGGAAAATGCCCATTCCAATTTTTTCTTCAATAGTGCAGTTATTCAAAATCATATTTTTGGAAGACCATCTTTTTATTATCTTAACATTTTTTTGTACTACTTAACGAGTGTTTTGCAGGAATACACAGCTTTGTTTTTCGCTTTTCTACTGTAAATTATTCAGCGGTATTTTTTTTTTGAAATGTATAACGCATCAAAATCAAAAATCGAACGAGTTATTTTTGAGTTATTTAGTTTTTTAACAAAGACCATGGGTATGGAAGGTATTAATTTATCAGCATATACAGTTTGTAAAAGTTATCCCAACTGTTAAATTCGAACACTAGATTCAATCTTCCATCTATATAATATTTTTGTAAATCTATTTTAACGACTATTAATGTTGATATGAACATTTTAATAACTAAAAGTACTTAATTAAATTTAGAATTTGGTATAGGTATGTTTCAAAAAAATGATCCACTAAAAAATTTACAAAAAATAAAAACTCTTATACCAGCACCACTTCGACGTACAGACATACTTGCGACTGGTATCCATGTGTCAAAACTGGGATCATAACATTCAACAGTGTCTAGAGCCTGTGATGGTTGATTAGAACCTCCTACCTAACCTAACCTTCCCAGAAATCTAATCTACCTCTGTCTAAGTTTGTCTGAATCTAATCATTCCAGCCGTTTAGGAATGTATAAAGGACACACACACACTAACAAATATTCATTTTTATATTTATAGATAACGAGTTTAAGGTGAAAGGTTAGCGTGTATATAGCAACGCCGACTCGTTTTTTCCAAACATGAACAGATTTCACTATCGTCGTCGTATTGTACTCCATTTTTTTAGAATGCACGGTGAAAATAATTGTAAAAATTAAAAGTTAAAAATAAAAATCGACGTACCTGCCAATAAATTTTATCAGTATTGCGTCCGTCACGTCATAATATATTTTAACCGAAAATAGCGAAACCTAAAGGGAAACCCGCACGATAACGTCTATTACGCGTGTTCTTCATAGTATTTAGGTAAGCGAGACAATACCGTGTGGTAATATTTTGGCGGTCAACGGATACCACGACCGCTGAAGTTCCATGAACGGTCACCACCAGACGTACCAGCATCAGCAGCACCGCCACCACCAACAACAGCAGCGGCTACTGGACCAGCACCAGCGTCTTTTGGACCAACAACGGCGACGTGTATCATCACAACAGTGCGGCCGACGTCCCGCTTCCTCCGCCCCGACTACCGCAGAAGTGTCACCTAATCGTGTCGTTCTTCATACGCAGCCACTGCCGCCACATCCACCGCCGCCGAAACACCGACCGCGAATCGTGTATCTGGACAGCGAGGACGCGCTGTTGGTGGCGCTGACCGCGGATGGTTACCGGTTGGGCTCGACCGTCGGCCACGGGTCGTACAGCAAAGTCCGGGTGGCGTTCCGGACGGTGCCGTCGTCGCCGTCATCCACGGCTCGGGTGGCGTGCAAGGTGATCAACAAGCGGCGCGACCCCAGCACCTCGTCGTACGTGCGGAAGTTCTTGCCCAGGGAACTGGAAGTGTTGCGCACCGTCCGCCACCCGAACGTGGTCAGAACGCACCGGATATACGTAACGCCGTATACCGTGCATGTGTTCATGGACTACTGTGAGATCGGTGACCTGCTCAGCCACTTGCAGCACGTCAAGTCCATACCGCAGTGGCAGGCGCACACGTTCTTCAGGTCAGTGCCGTTTCCGGGGAGCGTTTGCAGGGGCCACACACACATTTTTTTCCCCTACATTTATGTTTACTATTTATTACTATTTTTATTTCGGATTTTGATTGAGACTTTGACGTGTCGTCATATCGACTTTATTGCAGCGTACCACTGGACGGACTTTTTTTAGCACTTTTGAATTTTGACAAACCGAGTGTATAGCCGACCACAGATTTCGCAGTCTATCTTACTCCCCTGACCAACTCTAGTCAAAACTTAAAATACTCGTTTTGAGCATATAGGTAATAGACTTTTATAGACAGTTATTTGAATTTATACTTAGTGAGTTCATTGAACAAATATAGTAATATTAAAACAATAATGCCAGTCCCAATATGTTATAATATAATTTGCATATAATATTATCTTACAAAAAAGTGTATACATATAATACCTACTTTTCCATAAATGATACATATTGTATACTACCAACCTAGTAATAAGAATCATCATATCGCATGTGTCAAGTATTTGATTAAATGTGTTTAAATTTCAAATAAAAGTACCTATTCAAATAGGTTTATTTTAAATACTTTTTGAAAAAATTATTTGAATACGTATTCTGAATAATTTTTTTTGTATTTTTTTATTCATTAAAAAATATTTAATTATTTGAATTTAAACAATAGTTTATATCTGTGTCAAAACAAATTTTTCGATTAAAAATCGGGCTCATTATACATTAAAAACTATAGATTTTCTCTTTGAATGAAATATGATTGATTCACGTGAATGATTCTCAACCATTCCAAAACTGACAAATTTAACATTAGCAGGGAAAAAATATATTCTAATAGCAGTCAGAATATTTATTTTAAATATATTCGAATATAAAATAAAAGTATTCTTTACAAGACTGCCCTATTTTTATGTACCTAGTACCTACTACCTACCTTTTTTTTTTCATGCTATCGAGAACCGCGATTTGCATTCCCCAAAAATGTACCTACCGGTCTTAACTACGTGTATGCAAATATATGTCAGCCTATTTTCTATAATATAGGCAGTGTTGGGCAAAACAAATACGATTAACTGATTATAAAAGTTTACAGAGATTATCAATATTTTAAAATTCGTATTTATTAAATTTTGTAAATCCTAAATATGTCAATATATTATAACATTATAATCATAATAATTCAAAACATATTTCATAATAAATTATAACATATACCTAAAGCTAAACAAAATGGTCAAGCATGAATAATGATTACATATTTTTTAATTATGGAGTATGATTATAATTATTTTACTACTAGTTGTCCTTACAAAAGTAAAATTGTTATTATTTTAACATCATTATTTAAAATAAATTACACGAATAAAATTACATTTTTCAATTTTTAATTTAATGTTCATGAACTTTAAATATTCGTTAATCATTTTGAGTTGTTTTTTTTAACTCACCATATAGCGTGATTATAAATCACGAGGACTCGGCACCCCGGGGAGCCACAGGCTCACGACATCGATACAGATAAAATATTATACACGTTTATCAAATAACATATTGTTCACACTTCTCTAAAAAAAAAATACCCAATATTTTTACAACAAAATCGAATAAGAAACAACGTTCGTATTGCACGCCCATTGTTAGCGCAGATTATTATTGTGATATATAATAGGTACATACATAATTTCAAGCATGAGCAAGTTAATGATAATTATTAATTGAGTTAAGTTAAATTGATAGAAAACATTTTCAAAAGTTCAAAGTTAATAGTTATCCTAATTTTCTTTTTAACTCAGTTAAGTTAAAAGTTATATGGAAACTTACAATTAACCTATTAAGTTAAGTTAAGTTAAAATTTATATGGAAACTTACAATTAACCTATTGAGTTAAGTTAAGTTAATTTTTTTTTAAAATATAAAAATAGCCAGTAATATGAATTAAAATAATAAAAAGCGAATGCAGTATGAATCATCAATAATAATTTTATTATATTAATTATTAAATTATTAATGAATTAGCGTAACTTGGATTTGATTAAAAGTAACTGATTATTTATTAAGTTTATATCAATAAAAATCTGTTAATGAAAATTTAATATAAATAAGTTACGTTAAAAAGTTAAACTAACATAACTTTAACTTTAAAACTCGTTTATTCTCAGGCTTGCATATTATGATTTATATATATTATTATGTTTCAATTGAAATCGAAATTTCACTATGGCCCCTCCTATACACATTATTATGTTGAGTACTCTCGATTTTTTTCACGGTCGTACGCGCCATGGCCACCGCAGGCAGATATGCGAGGCCGTGGATTATCTGCACCGAAAAAACATCTCGCACCGGGACATAAAATGCGAAAACGTGCTATTGGAAAGCATGCGGACGGTCAAGTTGACCGATTTCGGGTTCGCCAGGCTGTGCGCGGATGAACGAGGCCGGAGACTGATGAGCCAGACGTACTGCGGCAGTTCGTCATATGCTGCACCCGAAGTGTTACAAGTGCGTATGATATGCCTCCAAGTGAGTTATAGTGTGGCTCGGGGGCAAATTGACCCACTGGCCATATTATCCTGTAGACCAGTAGTCTTATGTAGGTACTACTAGGAGTCGTCTCTTGTCATTAGGCCACGGAGACTTAAATATTATACGATTGCCATCATATAGTAAAGTAGTCATATAGGGATTCCTATTGCCTTTCATTGAATAACTTTACCAATAAATTCGATAATAGTATAATATAAATACACATTGATAAGTACCTAGTATAGTGTAGTATCTAGTATTTATAGATAGCATTATGTTTGTATAAACAATATTATCTATAATATATCGTATATAAAAAGTATTTTAATTCTTATAGTTCATTATTCAAGTAACCCGAACAATGTGAATATTATTCAAAAAAGTTATGAACACGCTATCATGGTAGGTAGATATGTGACATTTCACATTTACAGTAGCCATTGAAGTAATTATCGTACGATGGAGTAAAATTTGGGAATATTAACAAAAAATAATTTAAAAGAATACATTTTGAACATATATACTATTATAGACAAATAATTATAGGAATATAATATACATTTTTTTTATAATCATTAACTATGCTCGATAAATAAATCAACTTGGAACCCATAACTGTCATAACTAAAGGGGGTGTGGGTGGGGTATTTCAAAGCTGCTATGGAAAAATGTGGGATTTATATGATTTTAGGACATTAGGTCTTTATACTGGTTCAGCCCCCTCACTAAATGTACTTGATTTTGTTTTCATTATAAACATTAAACGTTTTAAGCTAAGTTGGTACCTACCTACATAAGTATATAATTATACTTAGTATATAAGCTCTATGGTTTTCATAATGAATCACTTAACCATTCGTATCAGCGATCGTCTATCATCGTCCACGTGACGTGCGATAACGAGTCACAACGGGAAAAAAAACCCGTCCACGATAGAAACTTATATACCTACCGTAATGCGATAATATTGGTTATTATTAATATTGTTATATTGGAGAGAAGGAAGGGTCATCAACGGTTAGGGCGAAGTATCGGCCGAATAAATATCATTCGAAGGAAAACTTTTTTTTGACTTTATATCCGATGAGTTAATTTTAATTGCCAACTGTTTGTTGAAATATTACATCAGAAGTTAAATAAAATTAACTGATATCGATAATAAGTAACAAATGGCCAACGGAGACATGAATGCACATTCATTACTAAGAGGATCAGTTGTTATATTGTGTCCTACCTCCAACGTAATAAATAAGCTATTTTCTATAATTATAGCTATAACTCTAAATGGTTAAACAATTATTAATAATTTGCACTTTTCTTTTCACAAATCTTTATAATATTAGTATAAAAATGTTTTTAATACATTATTTTTTTAGTTTTTAAGCCTAATTTGTTGATTTTTTTTATCAGTTTTTTTTTTGTACCCATAGTAAAAAAAAATGATTTTGCACAAAATTTAGCACAACAATGATAACATTTGGTCAGCTGTTGACAACTCTCCTTGCTTCTGGTAATAAAATATGTATATTAGGTGGGAAAACAATCATGTTACCTTACAATACACATTTTGCCTATTTTCCATGTGCATATTTAAAAATAATAATATCATTCATTATTTATTCAAAAAATCAAATAATACCAAGACATGACTTTTACCTGAATAAAAAAATGTGTAAGTATAACATAGAGTCATTTGTAAATCAACAAAAATAATGATTAAAAAAAAAAATGTATATTAATTAACTGGGAATCAAATTAATCCATTGTCAAAACCAAATTCACCAGCCATAATCCAATATTTTCAAACCATTATAGGAGGGTACCCTCCGCTGCAAAATCACAAACACCACCACATACGATATACATCTCCAATATTTTACGACCGACTCTTCTATATACTTCTCTAAACCACCATAATTCCTTTATTAATAGTTTTACATAATAATTTTATGTATTTATATACATTGTAACACTCTTTTAATACTATGCAAAAAATTTGTTTATTTAATTATATACAAAATAATAAATACATTTTCTATTTTTATTAAAAAAATTGTTGGGACATGTTAGAAAATATGTGCCTTAACTAATTGAACTAAACTATTACCCAAAATCCGTGAAGTTCACTCTATGAACCAGACGTGATAATATTAAAAATGCTGTCTCCAAACTTACACCCCAATGTCACACAGTTAACTTTTTTTTATTTTGTTTTTAGGGCATACCGTACGACCCGATTTCTTACGACATGTGGGCACTGGGAGTTGTGCTATACGTGATGCTATCCGACGCTATGCCATTCCCGCACTCTAACCGACAGCAGATAGTGGCCAATCAGATCGCTAAAAAGTTCTCCAGACCCAAGAAACCAGTGTCACGAGAAGCGTTGAAACTTATCTCGTAAATATCGTGTATTTTTATGTTATTATTATTATAGTTCAATTTCACAATACACGTATACACTTGGCACGGTGGTGTACTTAAGGGATGGCTCAACAGGAAATTTCCAAGGACGCCAAATTACAGACTTTTACTTCGGATGCTCATAAAAAGATATTTTAGATTTACGCTCAACTGTTTTAATTTTACAATGATTTGTGTTTTTTTTTAATTTTATTTTTTGTGCCTGTCAATTGTCATCACTATTTAGGAGAGTAAAAATTCTTAGATTTTTTTCAACGGTATCTTTTTTGTTAGGAAAGTGAAGTACTTTGGATGGTCAAAAGTAATAATTTTTAAAAGCGCAGGGAAAAACAGGAATTTTAACGAAAGCCAGTTTTTGACAAAATCGATATGGTTTTTGGTGTTAGGTACTCTAAAACAAATGACCGTAGATACAAACATTTTTACTGGTAAGAATTTTCCATACACGAAGTTTTAAAAATATTTTGATTTGTTTTGAACTATTTACGGAAATTTTTTTTCTGTTCCAATAATTTTTACCATGAATGTCAATAAAATTTTATTTGCTGGGTAAAAAAGCTTGAAAAATTAACTCATGCCTTCTAATGTATTGTTACAATGACAGTTGAAAAATATTAAAAATACGTATGCACATATTTTTTACAAGCACTTTTATTTAACAAAATACGTAAAAATCACGAAAGTGTGTAAAATGTTTGAGTTGGAAATTTTTAAAATTTTTGTTTCTAAATCTAAAATTTTAAAATTTAATTCAAGATTCTTCATAAGTTTACCTACCCCTTTTCAAAAAAAATTTCTACCAGAAAGTCACATTTAGTAATGAACGTTTGAAGCTCAAACTATTATAACATTGGATATTCACTCGATTTCTCAAGTTGCAATTTTCTTATTTTGTTGTAATTCAAAAACCAATAACAATATATTTATATCATATATTTGTTTTATTAATTCCTATACTTGATAAATTTTTCAAAATATTTTGACTGTTACCAAGGTGTTTACGGACATTTAAAGTTCAAAATTTTTATTTATTTATTATAAATATCAACACAATTTTATTTGTTGGATCAAGAAGAATTAATGCAAGAAAAATTAATACAAGTCTCTTGAAATACTGTTAAAATAATATTTGATAAAGAATAAAAATACATAGGCACAAATCTTTTTATAATTTCGTCAAATATAATTAGTAATATGTATATCATAGGCCGACTGACTTTCTTCGCTCAGCATCGTTTTTCGTATACATTGATATTACCTATATCATGAAATTCAAATTTAACACCATCCATGACAGTGACACACTAGTAACCTACTAATGATGTATTTTTTATTTATTTTTATTTTTTTGTGTATTCACACGATAAGTAGTTGAAATAATGTTTCGATTTACTGTAACAATATCTTGTTCGATGGGAAAGTGAATATAGTTGGTGCATTCGGGGGGTCATTTTTTAAAATTCAAAATAGTTTTCAAAAGCGCAGTGAAAAACAAAAGAAAAATTAAGGAAAAACGTGCATTTTTACGCAAAATCGGATTTCAACAAAATCGATTTTGGTTTTTGCTGTAACTCTAAAACAAATGACTGTATATTCATGACATTTTCACTGGTTATTTATATTAGTATTTTATATACACGATAACATTTTCAAAATATTTTGACTTATTTGAATAGTTTACGGAGATATTCGTTTTCTAATTTATTGTTACAATGACTTTTGAAAGTCAATATTAAAATTTTATGTTACAATTTTTTTTTTATAAACATTTAAAGTTTTAATTTTAACAAAATACGTAAAAATCATGAAAATTTGCAAATTCGTATGAGCTAGAAATTCTTAAACATTTCTTATTCTAAGATTTGAAAATGTAATACAAGATTCCTCATAAAACTGTCTAATTTTATCAACAAAAAAAATGTTTACCAGAAAGTCAAATTAAATTTTTAAGAAAGTTCAAACTTTTATAACATTGGATACTCACTCTATTTCTCATGTAGCGACTTTTTTATTTTGCTGTAATTAAAAAATGAATAACTGTAGATACTTGCAATTTATATCATATGTTTATTTTATCAATTCCTATACTTGATAAAATTTTCAAAATATTTTGTTTCATTTTGAGCTATTTACGGTCATATTCTTTTTACAGTTATTTTAGATTTTTTTTCTATAAATGTCAATAAAATTTTAAACGTTGGGTCAAATAGCTTAACAATTTAATACAAGGCTCCTAATATATTGTTAGAAAAATAGTATTAGTAGAAAAATATTAAAAATACATACGAAACATTTTTTTTTTATAACCATTTAAAGTTCAGACGACATTTATCAAATTTTAAAATTTAAAATGATTTTGTAGTTAAAAATGTATAAAATTTTCAACTTTTGTAGCTAAGGATTAAAAATATAAAACAAAGTTCCACGTAAGTAGTTAATTTTGTTACAAAAACATCTAAAAAATACATAAACACAGTTTTGTTTAAAGTTATTTTATGATCATATTTGGACGAAATTACATATTAAATAACCAAGAATAACAATTTTAGTTATTTTTTTGTAATTTTTTAATATTAATTCAACTTACCGGCCACCGTATGTTCGTATTAATAAGAAATAACAATATAAATTTAATATAAAATATCCACACCGACAAACAGTCTCAGCTTAAAATCGTTTTTCGTATACAACGATATTATATTATTGAATTCAAATTTAATACCGTCCATTATACACAGTGACCCACTTGTAACCTACTGTACAGCAGAGCGACATCCACTTACACGCTCTTTTTCGTGTCATAGAACGCCCAACATTGAAATTATTTCATAGCAAAATGTTGTAAATTAGACATTCCTAACATATAGACTTGAGTTTTACATCGATAGTAATTTTGAATACAGATTTTCTTTGGTTGTGAAATAAACTATGAAACCTTCAAGCAACATTTTAAAATTATTATTCTTAAAAGAAAATATCTCACTTGAGATTTAGAAAAAAATCTCGTATTTTTCGATATTTCAATTGATAAAAATGTAGTAAGCCCCAGCCAGTTCCTTGTACTTGAACTCGGCTGTGCCACAATATAGTAGCCAACTCGCGAGGTACCAGATGAAATGGTCAAAGACTTGACTCAATTGTAAAATAATCGTAGACAGATTGTATTTCTACTGAATGTAATTTATTTATTCAAACACTGAACGTTTATTCGTAAAATATTAAATGTAACAAAAATGTTCTAAGTACAATTGATGATTAATGGAAATATTTCTAAGTCCAGTTTAATCGTAGAGTAGAGTGACGAGAAGGTGCTCAGAGTAGCTTGGTCAGATCACGTCTAAAATACAGGCTGTTTCGGGGTCCCTTATATATCCCGTTGGTCTCCCCCCAGCCACTGATAGCGCGCATCCGGGTTCTCGCACGTGCCGGATGCTTGTCTATTCTCAGAATGCTTACGCCTACTCTTTCCTGTCAGTGTTGTCCTTGTAATCCGGTACTCGCAGATTAGATATTTGCGCATATATTCTTATACACATAATAATATATATATATTATTATTATATTTCGGCTGTCTAAATAGAATAGTTCTTGTTTTCTTGGTATTTGCATATATCGTGTTTTACCGGCTGCCCTTCACTTCCTAGAATGGTTGTTTTGCATGCCTTGTCCTTCGGACGTACCCCCTATGTTAGTTATACATTAATACTGTTGTTTCGGGTCACTGGCTCCTATCAACTATTACTATTGTTCCGGGTCATTGGCTCCTAGCACCTTCCCCCTTAAAGATTTATTTATATCGCTTAAACGATAGAAATAAATCCAAAAATCTAATAGTTCAAAATAGTTCAATTACAAGTTAAACTTAACTTGTTTACAATTGGTATACATGTTTACAGATATTTTTAAAAAAATTTTCCAAAATACATATACATTTGTTTACAACATAGTTACAGTGTTCGATTTAGAATATATAATATAATTGTTATGTATGCTTCGCATTTACATTAATACAGTGATATAACATAATATAATATAATATACTTATTTGGTGATTACAATATTCATACATTCATATTGGTTAATTTATTTGTGTTAGTATAATAATACAATATATTTGTTCCTTTAAATACAATAAAATATTACCTTATTATCTAAGTTAGTATATATATATTATTACGATTTCGATTACTCCCATGTTTAATAATTATGATATTACTTTAATATAATCATGAATAATAGATAAAAGAATAATTATATTATTGAATATAAAAATACAATGATTATTAACTCCTTATTCTATTACAATATTTTTATTATTATATATTATATTTTTATTATTTTTTCATATATATAATTACTAGTTACGTTATATATTTAGAATGATTTCCCAACACTAATTTAACTTTATCTTATTATTTTCCTCTTTTATTATTATTTTTTTTTTATCAGATTTTTGTTATCACACCAAACTTAGTCCCCAGATCTACTTCACTATTCACATCTCATGTAAAATATAATCTGCGACCAACTTTACTATGACCATCCTCTTACTATTTTTGAGTCTCTATCTTACCCACTTGAACAGTTGGTTGGTCTCTCATAACTTTCAAATTCTCAATGTATTTAAGCGAGTCACCAATTATTCAAATGTTATATTCCTCACTTCCTCGTACCCTTCTGAACTACTATCCTGTTTCACTTAACATTACTATATTAATTTTTATTTCCTTATATATATTTATCTATTTATTTATTTTATATTTTTGTTATTTTTTTTTTTACTTAATCATAGGTGGTATATTTTCCACCTTTGGATTTGCCTGTCTAACTTCGACAACTGGGATTTCCCGTATAGGTTCCGTTTTTTGTGTTTCCACGTAGAACTTACTCCTACTTAGTGGTACCATATCATACTTTGGTTGGTTCACGGGTGCCATGAACTTAACTTACATTTATATGTTACATATATAAACAATAGTAACATAACTGAAATAATAAATAGTCCCAATGTCACATATAACAGATAACTATGAGTATTGTCCCTTGTTTCATTTCCCGATTGTCTCAATATTTCGTCGTTTATCATACCTTGCACCTCGTCTAAGGAATGTGCCATTTCATGTATATTACTCAATTTACTAGGATCGTAATTAATTTTCATTTTTGGTAATTTGATATCCTTTATTTTCTCAGGTACCGTAAATATTAATTTTCCCGCACCTACCTGTGGTATGAAATTAACATAATATTTTGATTTTATATCCCTCGTTGGGTTAAGTATTATATCCTCCCCGTAAGCTCTACATTCTTGGTTTAATGTTATTAATCCTTGATTTTTAATTTTCAATATAAATGGTTCCCGATTGCCCTGACATGTTACCGTCAGTGTTTCCCCCTTTGTGGTGTAAATCCACGCATTCATATATTTTAATTTGTGAAACATATTTTTCGATAAAATCATTATACCTGTTTCACAAGTTTTTGGTAATACATCCGGATTTTTAAATAATGATATCTCACATGGTTGCCTATTTGATTCGTGCTATATTGGTTGGAATTCCGGACAAATAGTGAATATTTCTGTTTCAGTACAATGTAATAATTGCGTTTCCGTGAACGTTGTGTAATGTTTACGATTCTTAGTTATTCCCACGAATTGAAACTCAGGTTTCAAAATCACACTGTGTTTTGTATCAATTTCACCATTTATGACTGTCTCTATTGGTTGGGGAATCGGCCAAATTCTATAAATTGTCAATTCCAATTCCGTAATTAATGGTATTTTAATATTAAAAACAATTTGACTTCCACTGTAGAAAACTGCCATCTTAGTGATTTTACTTAATTCATATATCTCATTTGGATTCGTACCCATGGGTAAATTTAAATTAATTGGTAAATTTAGTTTTACTTGTATCAAATTATTCGATAATTCGCGTGGTGTCATTAAACTCGGGTGTATTACGCCTGACCTTGCTGCCGTGATTATCGCGCTAATAGTCGACGTTTCGTACGCATACTGTGTCAATAGTGCCGTAAATATACTATGTATCCTGTTTGATAACTCGAGTGTTTCTAACGTTTGTGTATTATTTATTAATTCACTAATTTTTTCACTTATTACATTTTGTTTCTTCCCCAATTCCAAGTATAGTTTATTTATTTCAACCGACGCGGCACTTATACTAGTTATTGCTGTTTTTACGACGGTTGTTTGATTTCTCAACACATGAATCATTCGTTCATTAGTATTTTCTATTTTACCTATTTGTTCGACTGTCTCCCTAGCACAATCGTCATCACTCATCACATACCCCGAATAATGTTTTCATCGCGGATCCCATGAAATTCATTAGTCCCCGTTTTTTCCTAATTGGACCTGTAGTGGTCTGCCCCGTAGTTTCCGTTTCATATCTACCTATTGATTCGTACATTTTTTCTCTATGAATTGAAATTTCTTTAAACATAGTTTTTAGAATATTATCGAATCTCGAACAAATTTCATACGCTGACAATTTGTCTTTACATCGGTTAGTCATTACATCTATCTCATTGTATAACTTATCGTGTCTATCATCATAGTTTTTTAACGGTAAATACGTAATCAGCTGCCAATTCGCACCTGTTAACCTGACTATTCCGTTGTTTTCATAATACATCATTGTTTGATTTTTAAATTCTTCCACCGTATATGGAAGTTGTCCTTGAACGATTGTTATTAAAATAAACCTAAAATATATATATACATATTAATATTGGTTTCCAATAATTTTTCTCTATGACACGTAACCCAGGTATTCTCCTCTTGGTTCCGGTCCTTTCAAATACGCTATTCGACTGTTACAGTCCATTAAAAACCTCATCCATTTATCTTCCTTCGGCCATGTCCAGGCTCTATCCCTGGTTTCACTGAAACTTTTTATCGCAGAGCCCGCCATACGCTCTAATAATTCTAATTGTTCTACAGTCTCGCTTCCAGTGAGATTCGGAGGTTGCTCGTTCCAATAGAATATAGTCGCAACACCCACCGGTCTACTCCTGGTTGCTCTACAGCACACAATAGAATTTTACACGTTGTTATTTTCATAGCATAAGCTTGTTTCGTTGTTTTTTTTTTTTTTTCCTCTACATTCAACCCTATATTAATTTTAATCTATAAAAATTTTTATATATATTTTTCTCTTTTTGCTTAATATAACCTAATTTTAAATTACCCAATTCCTATAGTTAACTTAGTCTAGAAAATTTTTTTTTTTTTAAATTACTTATTTAATAATAAAAATTTTTCCCTTTTATTCTACTTCCTGTAATGCCACATTTTCGTGATCATCTTCTTCTGGATTTATATTTCTATGACTAGTTCTATCTCCGCACTTGTATTGGTATATTATATATATATTAGTACGATATTTATTACTAATATTGCTATACCCGTTGCTATTATTATCTCATAATGTAATATGGTTACGTAATTTTCTTCAACTTTTATTATGGTGTGGTTTGCTACTGTACTAAACCTTTGTCCGTATTTTTCTGGTGAATGTAATTTTGGCATCTTCCGGAGAATTTCTAATCGTTTTTTCCAACGAACATTTTCCCTTGCTTTTCTTTCCTCATCGGTTTCGGGTTCCGGTAAACTTGTGTTACCTCGGGACTTAACCATTTTAACTAAAATGTCATACGGATTTATTGTTGGTACGACTTCTTCCAACGTCGTGTTTGTTGTTATAATTAGTTTTATGCCGTCCCTTGGCCTAAATTCCTGCCTTGTTTCGCTACTCTTTTTGTCTATTTGTTTTGATTTTTCAATAATTATCGGTCCAGTACTTTCTCCACTATTATTACTCTTTATGTTAATTGTACAGAATTTT